>JALDNG010001388.1:0-58032 GCA_024349245.1 Neodontobutis hainanensis
TGTACTCTAATCACTGTCAATTGTTAGATACATATATAGTGGTTTAAACCAATGGTTCTTTGTTTTTTGCTCATGAGGTTGATTACAGTCTGTGGAAAGCTGAAGGCTCTTTGAAGAAATGATCAATGAATTAAAACTGTCCACTGGCAAAAACATCAGCCATGTTTGATATATAAGAAATTGACGTCCCTGCATTTTGAATGCTACACAAATTGCCTTTGTTTTGACGTTTGCTCGATCTTTTGTCAAATGTTAGGTAGATGGTTCATGGCATTCTTTTAGGGCACCAGAAATGGTTCAAAATCTGGTTTTGAAGTCCCAGTGGCCTAATGGATAAGGCACTGGCCTCCTAAGCCAGGGATTGTGGGTTCGAGTCCCATCTGGGATGGCTTACATTGGCTGCAATGGGGCACCTGAATGGATAGTTTCCACTGCCAAGATCTGCAGCAATATTTAATAGATAAGACGCTGATGTCTCTGCATCGTGAATACCACACAAATTGACTCACTTTTTAGGGGTACTATATTTGATGTAGAAAATAGGTAGGTGGCTGAAGGCACCAATAATACAGACCCGTTAAGCTGGGCATCTGGAACCATTCCTCCAAAACAACAATATGTAGATTTAAGTCCCAGATAGGAGCCTTTGGAGCAGAGTGGCGCAGCGGAAGCGTGCTGGGCCCATAACCCAGAGGTCGATGGATCGAAACCATCCTCTGCTAAGTACCTAATGCGGGCTTCAAGCTAAGGAGCGGTGTTTTTACCAACTTTGGCTTCACACTAAATAATGCCATTTGCTGCAGTGTTACTTTTTAACAATCTGACTTGGTTTTGAGGTGTACTCTAATCAGAGTCAAATGTTAGGTACATATTTTAGGAACTAAGGAAGAGGTGGAATCCATTCTCTTTAAAGACCGTAATAAGTGTGAAGAAGGCAGTTCTTGTGGCTTTGTGTCGCACCTAGTTTCATTTATAGTCCTAAGGGAGTGATTGTTAGTTTGTGTTGCAGCAGTGGTCATTCATAGTCTTAAGGGACTGATTGTTGGTTTGTGTCGCAGCTGGGGTTGTTTACAGTCTGTGGGATACCTAAAGGTCCTTTGAACAAATGGTCAATGACTTAAAACTGTCCACTGACAAGATCTACAGACATGTTTGATAGATAAGACATTGATGTCCCTGCAGTGTGAATGCCACACAAAATTACTTTGTTTCAAATTGTACTCTATTTGTTGTCAAAAAATAGGTAGGTGGTTGAAGGCACCAGAAATAGTGACCCGTTGCTGTGGTCATTTAAAACTATGCTGTCTAAGCCACGTGGGTTTGAGTCCCAGCTGACAGCTTTCAGAGCAGAGTGGCGCAGCGGAAGCGTGCTGGGCCCATAACCCAGAGGGCGATGGATCGAAACCATCCTCTGCTAAGTATCTTATTCAGGCTTAAAGGAAAGAAGATGTGTCTCTCCCAATATCTACTTTTGCTTCATACGAAATAATGTCACCGCACTCAAAGGTTTGGGAGATAATCTCTCCTACAATTAGACAAAACCTTTGGGCACCTCTTTTGTGGTTTAAGGCCCAGCAAAAGTCACTTGCTGCAGTGGAAATTTTCAACTCAGTCAGGAATTGAGAGTTCAAGATACAACCATATTACCAAGAACGCCAACCAATTTTGAAGGATAAGACGTTGATGTCCGCGCATTTGTTGCAGCGTGAATTCCTAACAATTCACACAGCAGTTCACACCTCTTCTAGATGTACTCTAATCACTGTCAATTGTTAGATACATATATAGTGGTTTAAACCAATGGTTCTTTGTTTTTGCTCATGAGGTTGATTACAGTCTGTGGAAAGCTGAAGGCTCTTTGAAGAAATGATCAATGAATTAAAACTGTCCACTGGCAAAAACATCAGCCATGTTTGATATATAAGAAATTGACGCCCTGCATTTTGAATGCTACACAAATTGCCTTTGTTTTGACGTTTGCTCGATCTTTTGTCAAATGTTAGGTAGATGGTTCATGGCATTCTTTAGGGCACCAGAAATGGTTCAAAATCTGGTTTTGAAGTCCCAGTGGCCTAATGGATAAGGCACTGGCCTCCTAAGCCAGGGATTGTGGGTTCGAGTCCCATCTGGGATGGCTTACATTGGCTGCAATGGGGCACCTGAATGGATAGTTTCCACTGCCAAGATCTGCAGCAATATTTAATAGATAAGACGCTGATGTCTCTGCATCGTGAATACCACACAAATTGACTCACTTTTTTAGGTGTACTATATTTGATGTAGAAAAATAGGTAGGTGGCTGAAGGCACCAATAATACAGACCCGTTAAGCTGGGCATCTGGAACCATTCCTCCAAAACAACAATATGTAGATTTAAGTCCCAGATAGGAGCCTTTGTAGCAGAGTGGCGCAGCGGAAGCGTGCTGGGCCCATAACCCAGAGGTCGATGGATCGAAACCATCCTCTGCTAAGTACCTAATGCGGGCTTCAAGCTAAGGAGCGGTGTTTTTACCAACTTTGGCTTCACACTAAATAATGCCATTTGCTGCAGTGTTACTTTTTAACAATCTGACTTGGTTTTGAGGTGTACTCTAATCAGAGTCAAATGTTAGGTACATATTTTAGGAACTAAGGAAGAGGTGGAATCCATTCTCTTTTAAAGACCGTAATAAGTGTGAAGAAGGCAGTTCTTGTGGCTTTGTGTCGCACCTAGTTTCATTTATAGTCCTAAGGGAGTGATTGTTAGTTTGTGTTGCAGCAGTGGTCATTCATAGTCTTAAGGGACTGATTGTTGGTTTGTGTCGCAGCTGGGGTTGTTTACAGTCTGTGGGATACCTAAAGGTCCTTTGAACAAATGGTCAATGACTTAAAACTGTCCACTGACAAGATCTACAGACATGTTTGATAGATAAGACATTGATGTCCCTGCAGTGTGAATGCCACACAAAATTACTTTGTTTCAAATTGTACTCTATTTGTTGTCAAAAATAGGTAGGTGGTTGAAGGCACCAGAAATAGTGACCCGTTGCTGTGGTCATTTAAAACTATGCTGTCTAAGCCACGTGGGTTTGAGTCCCAGCTGACAGCTTTCGTAGCAGAGTGGCGCAGCGGAAGCGTGCTGGGCCCATAACCCAGAGGGCGATGGATCGAAACCATCCTCTGCTAAGTATCTTATTCAGGCTTAAAGGAAAGAAGATGTGTCTCTCCCAATATCTACTTTTGCTTCATACGAAATAATGTCACACTCAAAGGTTTGGGAGATAATCTCTCCTACAATTAGACAAAACCTTTGGGCACCTCTTTGTGGTTTAAGGCCCAGCAAAAGTCACTTGCTGCAGTGGAAATTTTTCAACTCAGTCAGGAATTGAGAGTTCAAGATACAACCGTATTACCAAGAACGCCAACCAATTTTGAAGGATAAGACGTTGATGTCCGCAAGCATTTGTTGCAGCGTGAATTCCTAACAATTCACACAGCAGTTCACACCTCTTCTAGATGTACTCTAATCACTGTCAATTGTTAGATACATATATAGTGGTTTAAACCAATGGTTCTTTGTTTTTGCTCATGAGGTTGATTACAGTCTGTGGGAAAGCTGAAGGCTCTTTGAAGAAATGATCAATGAATTAAAACTGTCCACTGGCAAAAACATCAGCCATGTTTGATATATAAGAAATTGACGTCCCTGCATTTTGAATGCTACACAAATTGCCTTTGTTTTGACGTTTGCTCGATCTTTTGTCAAATGTTAGGTAGATGGTTCATGGCATTCTTTTAGGGCACCAGAAATGGTTCAAAATCTGGTTTTGAAGTCCCAGTGGCCTAATGGATAAGGCACTGGCCTCCTAAGCCAGGGATTGTGGGTTCGAGTCCCATCTGGGATGGCTTACATTGGCTGCAATGGGGCACCTGAATGGATAGTTTCCACTGCCAAGATCTGCAGCAATATTTAATAGATAAGACGCTGATGTCTCTGCATCGTGAATACCACACAAATTGACTCACTTTTTTAGGGTACTATATTTGATGTAGAAAAATAGGTAGGTGGCTGAAGGCACCAATAATACAGACCCGTTAAGCTGGGCATCTGGAACCATTCCTCCAAAACAACAATATGTAGATTTAAGTCCCAGACAGGAGCCTTTGTAGCAGAGTGGCGCAGCGGAAGCGTGCTGGGCCCATAACCCAGAGGTCGATGGATCGAAACCATCCTCTGCTAAGTACCTAATGCGGGCTTCAAGCTAAGGAGCGGTGTTTTTACCAACTTTGGCTTCACACTAAATAATGCCATTTGCTGCAGTGTTACTTTTTAACAATCTGACTTGGTTTTGAGGTGTACTCTAATCAGAGTCAAATGTTAGGTACATATTTTAGGAACTAAGGAAGAGGTGGAATCCATTCTCTTTTAAAGACCGTAATAAGTGTGAAGAAGGCAGTTCTTGTGGCTTTGTGTCGCACCTAGTTTCATTTATAGTCCTAAGGGAGTGATTGTTAGTTTGTGTTGCAGCAGTGGTCATTCATAGTCTTAAGGGACTGATTGTTGGTTTGTGTCGCAGCTGGGGTTGTTTACAGTCTGTGGGATACCTAAAGGTCCTTTGAACAAATGGTCAATGACTTAAAACTGTCCACTGACAAGATCTACAGACATGTTTGATAGATAAGACATTGATGTCCCTGCAGTGTGAATGCCACACAAAATTACTTTGTTTCAAATTGTACTCTATTTGTTGTCAAAAATAGGTAGGTGGTTGAAGGCACCAGAAATAGTGACCCGTTGCTGTGGTCATTTAAAACTATGCTGTCTAAGCCACGTGGGTTTGAGTCCCAGCTGACAGCTTTCGTAGCAGAGTGGCGCAGCGGAAGCGTGCTGGGCCCATAACCCAGAGGGCGATGGATCGAAACCATCCTCTGCTAAGTATCTTATTCAGGCTTAAAGGAAAGAAGATGTGTCTCTCCCAATATCTACTTTTGCTTCATACAAAATAATGTCACCGCACTCAAAGGTTTGGGAGATAATCTCTCCTACAATTAGACAAAACCTTTGGGCACCTCTTTGTGGTTTAAGGCCCAGCAAAAGTCACTTGCTGCAGTGGAAATTTTTCAACTCAGTCAGGAATTGAGAGTTCAAGATACAACCATATTACCAAGAACGTCAACCAATTTTGAAGGATAAGACGTTGATGTCCGCGCATTTGTTGCAGCGTGAATTCCTAACAATTCACACAGCAGTTCACACCTCTTCTAGATGTACTCTAATCACTGTCAATTGTTAGATACATATATAGTGGTTTAAACCAATGGTTCTTTGTTTTTGCTCATGAGGTTGATTACAGTCTGTGGGAAAGCTGAAGGCTCTTTGAAGAAATGATCAATGAATTAAAACTGTCCACTGGCAAAAACATCAGCCATGTTTGATATATAAGAAATTGACGTCCCTGCATTTTGAATGCTACACAAATTGCCTTTGTTTTGACGTTTGCTCGATCTTTTGTCAAATGTTAGGTAGATGGTTCATGGCATTCTTTAGGGCACCAGAAATGGTTCAAAATCTGGTTTTGAAGTCCCAGTGGCCTAATGGATAAGGCACTGGCCTCCTAAGCCAGGGATTGTGGGTTCGAGTCCCATCTGGGATGGCTTACATTGGCTGCAATGGGGCACCTGAATGGATAGTTTCCACTGCCAAGATCTGCAGCAATATTTAATAGATAAGACGCTGATGTCTCTGCATCGTGAATACCACACAAATTGACTCACTTTTTTAGGGGTACTATATTTGATGTAGAAAAATAGGTAGGTGGCTGAAGGCACCAATAATACAGACCCGTTAAGCTGGGCATCTGGAACCATTCCTCCAAAACAACAATATGTAGATTTAAGTCCCAGATAGGAGCCTTTGTAGCAGAGTGGCGCAGCGGAGCGTGCTGGGCCCATAACCCAGAGGTCGATGGATCGAAACCATCCTCTGCTAAGTACCTAATGCGGGCTTCAAGCTAAGGAGCGGTGTTTTTACCAACTTTGGCTTCACACTAAATAATGCCATTTGCTGCAGTGTTACTTTTTAACAATCTGACTTGGTTTTGAGGTGTACTCTAATCAGAGTCAAATGTTAGGTACATATTTTAGGAACTAAGGAAGAGGTGGAATCCATTCTCTTTAAAGACCGTAATAAGTGTGAAGAAGGCAGTTCTTGTGGCTTTGTGTCGCACCTAGTTTCATTTATAGTCCTAAGGGAGTGATTGTTAGTTTGTGTTGCAGCAGTGGTCATTCATAGTCTTAAGGGACTGATTGTTGGTTTGTGTCGCAGCTGGGGTTGTTTACAGTCTGTGGGATACCTAAAGGTCCTTTGAACAAATGGTCAATGACTTAAAACTGTCCACTGACAAGATCTACAGACATGTTTGATAGATAAGACATTGATGTCCCTGCAGTGTGAATGCCACACAAAATTACTTTGTTTCAAATTGTACTCTATTTGTTGTCAAAAATAGGTAGGTGGTTGAAGGCACCAGAAATAGTGACCCGTTGCTGTGGTCATTTAAAACTATGCTGTCTAAGCCACGTGGGTTTGAGTCCCAGCTGACAGCTTTCGTAGCAGAGTGGCGCAGCGGAAGCGTGCTGGGCCCATAACCCAGAGGGCGATGGATCGAAACCATCCTCTGCTAAGTATCTTATTCAGGCTTAAAGGAAAGAAGATGTGTCTCTCCCAATATCTACTTTTGCTTCATACGAAATAATGTCACCAAGACTCAAAGGTTTGGGAGATAATCTCTCCTACAATTAGACAAAACCTTTGGGCACCTCTTTTGTGGTTTAAGGCCCAGCAAAGTCACTTGCTGCAGTGGAAATTTTTCAACTCAGTCAGGAATTGAGAGTTCAAGATACAACCATATTACCAAGAACGTCCAACCAATTTTGAAGGATAAGACGTTGATGTCCGCGCATTTGTTGCAGCGTGAATTCCTAACAATTCACACAGCAGTTCACACCTCTTCTAGATGTACTCTAATCACTGTCAATTGTTAGATACATATATAGTGGTTTAAACCAATGGTTCTTTGTTTTTGCTCATGAGGTTGATTACAGTCTGTGGAAAGCTGAAGGCTCTTTGAAGAAATGATCAATGAATTAAAACTGTCCACTGGCAAAAACATCAGCCATGTTTGATATATAAGAAATTGACGTCCCTGCATTTTGAATGCTACACAAATTGCCTTTGTTTTGACGTTTGCTCGATCTTTTGTCAAATGTTAGGTAGATGGTTCATGGCATTCTTTAGGGCACCAGAAATGGTTCAAAATCTGGTTTTGAAGTCCCAGTGGCCTAATGGATAAGGCACTGGCCTCCTAAGCCAGGGATTGTGGGTTCGAGTCCCATCTGGGATGGCTTACATTGGCTGCAATGGGGCACCTGAATGGATAGTTTCCACTGCCAAGATCTGCAGCAATATTTAATAGATAAGACGCTGATGTCTCTGCATCGTGAATACCACACAAATTGACTCACTTTTTTAGGGTACTATATTTGATGTAGAAAAATAGGTAGGTGGCTGAAGGCACCAATAATACAGACCCGTTAAGCTGGGCATCTGGAACCATTCCTCCAAAACAACAATATGTAGATTTAAGTCCCAGATAGGAGCCTTTGTAGCAGAGTGGCGCAGCGGAAGCGTGCTGGGCCCATAACCCAGAGGTCGATGGATCGAAACCATCCTCTGCTAAGTACCTAATGCGGGCTTCAAGCTAAGGAGCGTGTTTTTACCAACTTTGGCTTCACACTAAATAATGCCATTTGCTGCAGTGTTACTTTTAACAATCTGACTTGGTTTTGAGGTGTACTCTAATCAGAGTCAAATGTTAGGTACATATTTTAGGAACTAAGGAAGAGGTGGAATCCATTCTCTTTTAAAGACCGTAATAAGTGTGAAGAAGGCAGTTCTTGTGGCTTTGTGTCGCACCTAGTTTCATTTATAGTCCTAAGGAGTGATTGTTAGTTTGTGTTGCAGCAGTGGTCATTCATAGTCTTAAGGGACTGATTGTTGGTTTGTGTCGCAGCTGGGGTTGTTTACAGTCTGTGGGATACCTAAAGGTCCTTTGAACAAATGGTCAATGACTTAAAACTGTCCACTGACAAGATCTACAGACATGTTTGATAGATAAGACATTGATGTCCCTGCAGTGTGAATGCCACACAAAATTACTTTGTTTCAAATTGTACTCTATTTGTTGTCAAAAATAGGTAGGTGGTTGAAGGCACCAGAAATAGTGACCCGTTGCTGTGGTCATTTAAAACTATGCTGTCTAAGCCACGTGGGTTTGAGTCCCAGCTGACAGCTTTGTAGCAGAGTGGCGCAGCGGAAGCGTGCTGGGCCCATAACCCAGAGGGCGATGGATCGAAACCATCCTCTGCTAAGTATCTTATTCAGGCTTCAAGGAAAGAAGATGTGTTTCTCCCAATATCTACTTTTGCTTCATACAAAATAATGTCACCGCACTCAAAGGTTTGGGAGATAATCTCTCCTACAATTAGACAAAACCTTTGGGCACCTCTTTTTGTGGTTTAAGGCCCAGCAAAAGTCACTTGCTGCAGTGGAAATTTTTCAACTCAGTCAGGAATTGAGAGTTCAAGATACAACCGTATTACCAAGAACGCCAACCAATTTTGAAGGATAAGACGTTGATGTCCGCGCATTTGTTGCAGCGTGAATTCCTAACAATTCACACAGCAGTTCACACCTCTTCTAGATGTACTCTAATCACTGTCAATTGTTAGATACATATATAGTGGTTTAAACCAATGGTTCTTTGTTTTTGCTCATGAGGTTGATTACAGTCTGTGGGAAAGCTGAAGGCTCTTTGAAGAAATGATCAATGAATTAAAACTGTCCACTGGCAAAAACATCAGCCATGTTTGATATATAAGAAATTGACGCCCTGCATTTTGAATGCTACACAAATTGCCTTTGTTTTGACGCTTGCTCGATCTTTTGTCAAATGTTAGGTAGATGGTTCATGGCATTCTTTTAGGGCACCAGAAATGGTTCAAAATCTGGTTTTGAAGTCCCAGTGGCCTAATGGATAAGGCACTGGCCTCCTAAGCCAGGGATTGTGGGTTCGAGTCCCATCTGGGATGGCTTACATTGGCTGCAATGGGGCACCTGAATGGATAGTTTCCACTGCCAAGATCTGCAGCAATATTTAATAGATAAGACGCTGATGTCTCTGCATCGTGAATACCACACAAATTGACTCACTTTTTTAGGGGTACTATATTTGATGTAGAAAAATAGGTAGGTGGCTGAAGGCACCAATAATACAGACCCGTTAAGCTGGGCATCTGGAACCATTCCTCCAAAACAACAATATGTAGATTTAAGTCCCAGATAGGAGCCTTTGTAGCAGAGTGGCGCAGCGGAAGCGTGCTGGGCCCATAACCCAGAGGTCGATGGATCAAACCATCCTCTGCTAAGTACCTAATGCGGGCTTCAAGCTAAGGAGCGGTGTTTTTACCAACTTTGGCTTCACACTAAATAATGCCATTTGCTGCAGTGTTACTTTTTAACAATCTGACTTGGTTTTGAGGTGTACTCTAATCAGAGTCAAATGTTAGGTACATATTTTAGGAACTAAGGAAGAGGTGGAATCCATTCTCTTTTAAAGACCGTAATAAGTGTGAAGAAGGCAGTTCTTGTGGCTTTGTGTCGCACCTAGTTTCATTTATAGTCCTAAGGGAGTGATTGTTAGTTTGTGTTGCAGCAGTGGTCATTCATAGTCTTAAGGGACTGATTGTTGGTTTGTGTCGCAGCTGGGGTTGTTTACAGTCTGTGGGATACCTAAAGGTCCTTTGAACAAATGGTCAATGACTTAAAACTGTCCACTGACAAGATCTACAGACATGTTTGATAGATAAGACATTGATGTCCCTGCAGTGTGAATGCCACACAAAATTACTTTGTTTCAAATTGTACTCTATTTGTTGTCAAAAAATAGGTAGGTGGTTGAAGGCACCAGAAATAGTGACCCGTTGCTGTGGTCATTTAAAACTATGCTGTCTAAGCCACGTGGGTTTGAGTCCCAGCTGACAGCTGTAGCAGAGTGGCGCAGCGGAAGCGTGCTGGGCCCATAACCCAGAGGGCGATGGATCGAAACCATCCTCTGCTAAGTATCTTATTCAGGCTTAAAGGAAAGAAGATGTGTCTCTCCCAATATCTACTTTTGCTTCATACGAAATAATGTCACCGCACTCAAAGGTTTGGGAGATAATCTCTCCTACAATTAGACAAAACCTTTGGGCACCTCTTTGTGGTTTAAGGCCCAGCAAAAGTCACTTGCTGCAGTGGAAATTTTTCAACTCAGTCAGGAATTGAGAGTTCAAGATACAACCGTATTACCAAGAACGTCAACCAATTTTGAAGGATAAGACGTTGATGTCCGGCGCATTTGTTGCAGCGTGAATTCCTAACAATTCACACAGCAGTTCACACCTCTTCTAGATGTACTCTAATCACTGTCAATTGTTAGATACATATATAGTGGTTTAAACCAATGGTTCTTTGTTTTTTGCTCATGAGGTTGATTACAGTCTGTGGGAAAGCTGAAGGCTCTTTGAAGAAATGATCAATGAATTAAAACTGTCCACTGGCAAAAACATCAGCCATGTTTGATATATAAGAAATTGACGTCCCTGCATTTTGAATGCTACACAAATTGCCTTTGTTTTGACGCTTTGCTCGATCTTTTGTCAAATGTTAGGTAGATGGTTCATGGCATTCTTTTAGGGCACCAGAAATGGTTCAAAATCTGGTTTTGAAGTCCCAGTGGCCTAATGGATAAGGCACTGGCCTCCTAAGCCAGGGATTGTGGGTTCGAGTCCCATCTGGGATGGCTTACATTGGCTGCAATGGGGCACCTGAATGGATAGTTTCCACTGCCAAGATCTGCAGCAATATTTAATAGATAAGACGCTGATGTCTCTGCATCGTGAATACCACACAAATTGACTCACTTTTTTAGGGTACTATATTTGATGTAGAAAAATAGGTAGGTGGCTGAAGGCACCAATAATACAGACCCGTTAAGCTGGGCATCTGGAACCATTCCTCCAAAACAACAATATGTAGATTTAAGTCCCAGACAGGAGCCTTTGGAGCAGAGTGGCGCAGCGGAAGCGTGCTGGGCCCATAACCCAGAGGTCGATGGATCGAAACCATCCTCTGCTAAGTACCTAATGCGGGCTTCAAGCTAAGGAGCGGTGTTTTTACCAACTTTGGCTTCACACTAAATAATGCCATTTGCTGCAGTGTTACTTTTTAACAATCTGACTTGGTTTTGAGGTGTACTCTAATCAGAGTCAAATGTTAGGTACATATTTTAGGAACTAAGGAAGAGGTGGAATCCATTCTCTTTAAAGACCGTAATAAGTGTGAAGAAGGCAGTTCTTGTGGCTTTGTGTCGCACCTAGTTTCATTTATAGTCCTAAGGAGTGATTGTTAGTTTGTGTTGCAGCAGTGGTCATTCATAGTCTTAAGGGACTGATTGTTGGTTTGTGTCGCAGCTGGGGTTGTTTACAGTCTGTGGGATACCTAAAGGTCCTTTGAACAAATGGTCAATGACTTAAAACTGTCCACTGACAAGATCTACAGACATGTTTGATAGATAAGACATTGATGTCCCTGCAGTGTGAATGCCACACAAAATTACTTTGTTTCAAATTGTACTCTATTTGTTGTCAAAAATAGGTAGGTGGTTGAAGGCACCAGAAATAGTGACCCGTTGCTGTGGTCATTTAAAACTATGCTGTCTAAGCCACGTGGGTTTGAGTCCCAGCTGACAGCTTTCGTAGCAGAGTGGCGCAGCGGAAGCGTGCTGGGCCCATAACCCAGAGGGCGATGGATCGAAACCATCCTCTGCTAAGTATCTTATTCAGGCTTCAAGGAAAGAAGATGTGTTTCTCCCAATATCTACTTTTGCTTCATACGAAATAATGTCACCGCACTCAAAGGTTTGGGAGATAATCTCTCCTACAATTAGACAAAACCTTTGGGCACCTCTTTGTGGTTTAAGGCCCAGCAAAAGTCACTTGCTGCAGTGGAAATTTTTCAACTCAGTCAGGAATTGAGAGTTCAAGATACAACCGTATTATACCAAGAACGTCCAACCAATTTTGAAGGATAAGACGTTGATGTCCGCGCATTTGTTGCAGCGTGAATTCCTAACAATTCACACAGCAGTTCACACCTCTTCTAGATGTACTCTAATCACTGTCAATTGTTAGATACATATATAGTGGTTTAAACCAATGGTTCTTTGTTTTTGCTCATGAGGTTGATTACAGTCTGTGGAAAGCTGAAGGCTCTTTGAAGAAATGATCAATGAATTAAAACTGTCCACTGGCAAAAACATCAGCCATGTTTGATATATAAGAAATTGACGTCCCTGCATTTTGAATGCTACACAAATTGCCTTTGTTTTGACGTTTGCTCGATCTTTTGTCAAATGTTAGGTAGATGGTTCATGGCATTCTTTTAGGGCACCAGAAATGGTTCAAAATCTGGTTTTGAAGTCCCAGTGGCCTAATGGATAAGGCACTGGCCTCCTAAGCCAGGGATTGTGGGTTCGAGTCCCATCTGGGATGGCTTACATTGGCTGCAATGGGGCACCTGAATGGATAGTTTCCACTGCCAAGATCTGCAGCAATATTTAATAGATAAGACGCTGATGTCTCTGCATCGTGAATACCACACAAATTGACTCACTTTTTTTAGGGTACTATATTTGATGTAGAAAAATAGGTAGGTGGCTGAAGGCACCAATAATACAGACCCGTTAAGCTGGGCATCTGGAACCATTCCTCCAAAACAACAATATGTAGATTTAAGTCCCAGACAGGAGCCTTTGAGCAGAGTGGCGCAGCGGAGCGTGCTGGGCCCATAACCCAGAGGTCGATGGATCGAAACCATCCTCTGCTAAGTACCTAATGCGGGCTTCAAGCTAAGGAGCGGTGTTTTTACCAACTTTGGCTTCACACTAAATAATGCCATTTGCTGCAGTGTTACTTTTTAACAATCTGACTTGGTTTTGAGGTGTACTCTAATCAGAGTCAAATGTTAGGTACATATTTTAGGAACTAAGGAAGAGGTGGAATCCATTCTCTTTTAAAGACCGTAATAAGTGTGAAGAAGGCAGTTCTTGTGGCTTTGTGTCGCACCTAGTTTCATTTATAGTCCTAAGGGAGTGATTGTTAGTTTGTGTTGCAGCAGTGGTCATTCATAGTCTTAAGGGACTGATTGTTGGTTTGTGTCGCAGCTGGGGTTGTTTACAGTCTGTGGGATACCTAAAGGTCCTTTGAACAAATGGTCAATGACTTAAAACTGTCCACTGACAAGATCTACAGACATGTTTGATAGATAAGACATTGATGTCCCTGCAGTGTGAATGCCACACAAAATTACTTTGTTTCAAATTGTACTCTATTTGTTGTCAAAAAATAGGTAGGTGGTTGAAGGCACCAGAAATAGTGACCCGTTGCTGTGGTCATTTAAAACTATGCTGTCTAAGCCACGTGGGTTTGAGTCCCAGCTGACAGCTTTCGTAGCAGAGTGGCGCAGCGGAAGCGTGCTGGGCCCATAACCCAGAGGGCGATGGATCGAAACCATCCTCTGCTAAGTATCTTATTCAGGCTTAAAGGAAAGAAGATGTGTCTCTCCCAATATCTACTTTTGCTTCATACGAAATAATGTCACCGCACTCAAAGGTTTGGGAGATAATCTCTCCTACAATTAGACAAAACCTTTGGGCACCTCTTTTGTGGTTTAAGGCCCAGCAAAAGTCACTTGCTGCAGTGGAAATTTTTCAACTCAGTCAGGAATTGAGAGTTCAAGATACAACCATATTACCAAGAACGTCAACCAATTTTGAAGGATAAGACGTTGATGTCCGCATTTGTTGCAGCGTGAATTCCTAACAATTCACACAGCAGTTCACACCTCTTCTAGATGTACTCTAATCACTGTCAATTGTTAGATACATATATAGTGGTTTAAACCAATGGTTCTTTGTTTTTTGCTCATGAGGTTGATTACAGTCTGTGGGAAAGCTGAAGGCTCTTTGAAGAAATGATCAATGAATTAAAACTGTCCACTGGCAAAAACATCAGCCATGTTTGATATATAAGAAATTGACGTCCCTGCATTTTGAATGCTACACAAATTGCCTTTGTTTTGACGTTTGCTCGATCTTTTGTCAAATGTTAGGTAGATGGTTCATGGCATTCTTTTAGGGCACCAGAAATGGTTCAAAATCTGGTTTTGAAGTCCCAGTGGCCTAATGGATAAGGCACTGGCCTCCTAAGCCAGGGATTGTGGGTTCGAGTCCCATCTGGGATGGCTTACATTGGCTGCAATGGGGCACCTGAATGGATAGTTTCCACTGCCAAGATCTGCAGCAATATTTAATAGATAAGACGCTGATGTCTCTGCATCGTGAATACCACACAAATTGACTCACTTTTTTTAGGGGTACTATATTTGATGTAGAAAAATAGGTAGGTGGCTGAAGGCACCAATAATACAGACCCGTTAAGCTGGGCATCTGGAACCATTCCTCCAAAACAACAATATGTAGATTTAAGTCCCAGATAGGAGCCTTTGTAGCAGAGTGGCGCAGCGGAAGCGTGCTGGGCCCATAACCCAGAGGTCGATGGATCGAAACCATCCTCTGCTAAGTACCTAATGCGGGCTTCAAGCTAAGGAGCGTGTTTTTACCAACTTTGGCTTCACACTAAATAATGCCATTTGCTGCAGTGTTACTTTTTAACAATCTGACTTGGTTTTGAGGTGTACTCTAATCAGAGTCAAATGTTAGGTACATATTTTAGGAACTAAGGAAGAGGTGGAATCCATTCTCTTTTAAAGACCGTAATAAGTGTGAAGAAGGCAGTTCTTGTGGCTTTGTGTCGCACCTAGTTTCATTTATAGTCCTAAGGGAGTGATTGTTAGTTTGTGTTGCAGCAGTGGTCATTCATAGTCTTAAGGGACTGATTGTTGGTTTGTGTCGCAGCTGGGGTTGTTTACAGTCTGTGGGATACCTAAAGGTCCTTTGAACAAATGGTCAATGACTTAAAACTGTCCACTGACAAGATCTACAGACATGTTTGATAGATAAGACATTGATGTCCCTGCAGTGTGAATGCCACACAAAATTACTTTGTTTCAAATTGTACTCTATTTGTTGTCAAAAATAGGTAGGTGGTTGAAGGCACCAGAAATAGTGACCCGTTGCTGTGGTCATTTAAAACTATGCTGTCTAAGCCACGTGGGTTTGAGTCCCAGCTGACAGCTTTCGAGCAGAGTGGCGCAGCGAAGCGTGCTGGGCCCATAACCCAGAGGGCGATGGATCGAAACCATCCTCTGCTAAGTATCTTATTCAGGCTTAAGGAAAGAAGATGTGTTTCTCCCAATATCTACTTTTGCTTCATACAAAATAATGTCACCGCACTCAAAGGTTTGGGAGATAATCTCTCCTACAATTAGACAAAACCTTTGGGCACCTCTTTTGTGGTTTAAGGCCCAGCAAAAGTCACTTGCTGCAGTGGAAATTTTTCAACTCAGTCAGGAATTGAGAGTTCAAGATACAACGTATTACCAAGAACGTCCAACCAATTTTGAAGGATAAGACGTTGATGTCCGCGCATTTGTTGCAGCGTGAATTCCTAACAATTCACACAGCAGTTCACACCTCTTCTAGATGTACTCTAATCACTGTCAATTGTTAGATACATATATAGTGGTTTAAACCAATGGTTCTTTGTTTTTGCTCATGAGGTTGATTACAGTCTGTGGGAAAGCTGAAGGCTCTTTGAAGAAATGATCAATGAATTAAAACTGTCCACTGGCAAAAACATCAGCCATGTTTGATATATAAGAAATTGACGTCCCTGCATTTTGAATGCTACACAAATTGCCTTTGTTTTGGCGTTTGCTCGATCTTTTGTCAAATGTTAGGTAGATGGTTCATGGCATTCTTTAGGGCACCAGAAATGGTTCAAAATCTGGTTTTGAAGTCCCAGTGGCCTAATGGATAAGGCACTGGCCTCCTAAGCCAGGGATTGTGGGTTCGAGTCCCATCTGGGATGGCTTACATTGGCTGCAATGGGGCACCTGAATGGATAGTTTCCACTGCCAAGATCTGCAGCAATATTTAATAGATAAGACGCTGATGTCTCTGCATCGTGAATACCACACAAATTGACTCACTTTTTTTAGGGGTACTATATTTGATGTAGAAAAATAGGTAGGTGGCTGAAGGCACCAATAATACAGACCCGTTGCTGGGCATCTGGAACCATTCCTCCAAAACAACAATATGTAGATTTAAGTCCCAGACAGGAGCCTTTGTAGCAGAGTGGCGCAGCGGAAGCGTGCTGGGCCCATAACCCAGAGGTCGATGGATCGAAACCATCCTCTGCTAAGTACCTAATGCGGGCTTCAAGGAGCGGTGTTTTTACCAACTTTGGCTTCACACTAAATAATGCCATTTGCTGCAGTGTTACTTTTAACAATCTGACTTGGTTTTGAGGTGTACTCTAATCAGAGTCAAATGTTAGGTACATATTTTAGGAACTAAGGAAGAGGTGGAATCCATTCTCTTTTAAAGACCGTAATAAGTGTGAAGAAGGCAGTTCTTGTGGCTTTGTGTCGCACCTAGTTTCATTTATAGTCCTAAGGGAGTGATTGTTAGTTTGTGTTGCAGCAGTGGTCATTCATAGTCTTAAGGGACTGATTGTTGGTTTGTGTCGCAGCTGGGGTTGTTTACAGTCTGTGGGATACCTAAAGGTCCTTTGAACAAATGGTCAATGACTTAAAACTGTCCACTGACAAGATCTACAGACATGTTTGATAGATAAGACATTGATGTCCCTGCAGTGTGAATGCCACACAAAATTACTTTGTTTCAAATTGTACTCTATTTGTTGTCAAAAATAGGTAGGTGGTTGAAGGCACCAGAAATAGTGACCCGTTGCTGTGGTCATTTAAAACTATGCTGTCTAAGCCACGTGGGTTTGAGTCCCAGCTGACAGCTGAGCAGAGTGGCGCAGCGGAAGCGTGCTGGGCCCATAACCCAGAGGGCGATGGATCAAACCATCCTCTGCTAAGTATCTTATTCAGGCTTAAAGGAAAGAAGATGTGTCTCTCCCAATATCTACTTTTGCTTCATACAAAATAATGTCACCGCACTCAAAGGTTTGGGAGATAATCTCTCCTACAATTAGACAAAACCTTTGGGCACCTCTTTTGTGGTTTAAGGCCCAGCAAAAGTCACTTGCTGCAGTGGAAATTTTTCAACTCAGTCAGGAATTGAGAGTTCAAGATACAACTTATTACCAAGAACGCCAACCAATTTTGAAGGATAAGACGTTGATGTCCGCGCATTTGTTGCAGCGTGAATTCCTAACAATTCCACACAGCAGTTCACACCTCTTCTAGATGTACTCTAATCACTGTCAATTGTTAGATACATATATAGTGGTTTAAACCAATGGTTCTTTGTTTTTGCTCATGAGGTTGATTACAGTCTGTGGGAAAGCTGAAGGCTCTTTGAAGAAATGATCAATGAATTAAAACTGTCCACTGGCAAAAACATCAGCCATGTTTGATATATAAGAAATTGACGTCCCTGCATTTTGAATGCTACACAAATTGCCTTTGTTTTGACGTTTGCTCGATCTTTTGTCAAATGTTAGGTAGATGGTTCATGGCATTCTTTTAGGGCACCAGAAATGGTTCAAAATCTGGTTTTGAAGTCCCAGTGGCCTAATGGATAAGGCACTGGCCTCCTAAGCCAGGGATTGTGGGTTCGAGTCCCATCTGGGATGGCTTACATTGGCTGCAATGGGGCACCTGAATGGATAGTTTCCACTGCCAAGATCTGCAGCAATATTTAATAGATAAGACGCTGATGTCTCTGCATCGTGAATACCACACAAATTGACTCACTTTTTAGGGGTACTATATTTGATGTAGAAAATAGGTAGGTGGCTGAAGGCACCAATAATACAGACCCGTTAAGCTGGGCATCTGGAACCATTCCTCCAAAACAACAATATGTAGATTTAAGTCCCAGATAGGAGCCTTTGTAGCAGAGTGGCGCAGCGGAAGCGTGCTGGGCCCATAACCCAGAGGTCGATGGATCGAAACCATCCTCTGCTAAGTACCTAATGCGGGCTTCAAGCTAAGGAGCGGTGTTTTTACCAACTTTGGCTTCACACTAAATAATGCCATTTGCTGCAGTGTTACTTTTTAACAATCTGACTTGGTTTTGAGGTGTACTCTAATCAGAGTCAAATGTTAGGTACATATTTTAGGAACTAAGGAAGAGGTGGAATCCATTCTCTTTTAAAGACCGTAATAAGTGTGAAGAAGGCAGTTCTTGTGGCTTTGTGTCGCACCTAGTTTCATTTATAGTCCTAAGGGAGTGATTGTTAGTTTGTGTTGCAGCAGTGGTCATTCATAGTCTTAAGGGACTGATTGTTGGTTTGTGTCGCAGCTGGGGTTGTTTACAGTCTGTGGATACCTAAAGGTCCTTTGAACAAATGGTCAATGACTTAAAACTGTCCACTGACAAGATCTACAGACATGTTTGATAGATAAGACATTGATGTCCCTGCAGTGTGAATGCCACACAAAATTACTTTGTTTCAAATTGTACTCTATTTGTTGTCAAAAATAGGTAGGTGGTTGAAGGCACCAGAAATAGTGACCCGTTGCTGTGGTCATTTAAAACTATGCTGTCTAAGCCACGTGGGTTTGAGTCCCAGCTGACAGCTTTGTAGCAGAGTGGCAGCGGAGCGTGCTGGGCCCATAACCCAGAGGGCGATGGATCAAACCATCCTCTGCTAAGTATCTTATTCAGGCTTAAAGGAAAGAAGATGTGTTTCTCCCAATATCTACTTTTGCTTCATACGAAATAATGTCACCGACTCAAAGGTTTGGGAGATAATCTCTCCTACAATTAGACAAAACCTTTGGGCACCTCTTTGTGGTTTAAGGCCCAGCAAAAGTCACTTGCTGCAGTGGAAATTTTTCAACTCAGTCAGGAATTGAGAGTTCAAGATACAACCGTATTACCAAGAACGTCCAACCAATTTTGAAGGATAAGACGTTGATGTCCGCGCATTTGTTGCAGCGTGAATTCCTAACAATTCACACAGCAGTTCACACCTCTTCTAGATGTACTCTAATCACTGTCAATTGTTAGATACATATATAGTGGTTTAAACCAATGGTTCTTTGTTTTTTGCTCATGAGGTTGATTACAGTCTGTGGGAAAGCTGAAGGCTCTTTGAAGAAATGATCAATGAATTAAAACTGTCCACTGGCAAAAACATCAGCCATGTTTGATATATAAGAAATTGACGTCCCTGCATTTTGAATGCTACACAAATTGCCTTTGTTTTGACGTTTGCTCGATCTTTTGTCAAATGTTAGGTAGATGGTTCATGGCATTCTTTAGGCACCAGAAATGGTTCAAAATCTGGTTTTGAAGTCCCAGTGGCCTAATGGATAAGGCACTGGCCTCCTAAGCCAGGGATTGTGGGTTCGAGTCCCATCTGGGATGGCTTACATTGGCTGCAATGGGGCACCTGAATGGATAGTTTCCACTGCCAAGATCTGCAGCAATATTTAATAGATAAGACGCTGATGTCTCTGCATCGTGAATACCACACAAATTGACTCACTTTTTAGGGGTACTATATTTGATGTAGAAAAATAGGTAGGTGGCTGAAGGCACCAATAATACAGACCCGTTAAGCTGGGCATCTGGAACCATTCCTCCAAAACAACAATATGTAGATTTAAGTCCCAGATAGGAGCCTTTGTAGCAGAGTGGCGCAGCGAGCGTGCTGGGCCCATAACCCAGAGGTCGATGGATCGAAACCATCCTCTGCTAAGTACCTAATGCAGGCTTCAAGCTAAGGAGCGTGTTTTTACCAACTTTGGCTTCACACTAAATAATGCCATTTGCTGCAGTGTTACTTTTTAACAATCTGACTTGGTTTTGAGGTGTACTCTAATCAGAGTCAAATGTTAGGTACATATTTTAGGAACTAAGGAAGAGGTGGAATCCATTCTCTTTTAAAGACCGTAATAAGTGTGAAGAAGGCAGTTCTTGTGGCTTTGTGTCGCACCTAGTTTCATTTATAGTCCTAAGGGAGTGATTGTTAGTTTGTGTTGCAGCAGTGGTCATTCATAGTCTTAAGGGACTGATTGTTGGTTTGTGTCGCAGCTGGGGTTGTTTACAGTCTGTGGGATACCTAAAGGTCCTTTGAACAAATGGTCAATGACTTAAAACTGTCCACTGACAAGATCTACAGACATGTTTGATAGATAAGACATTGATGTCCCTGCAGTGTGAATGCCACACAAAATTACTTTGTTTCAAATTGTACTCTATTTGTTGTCAAAAATAGGTAGGTGGTTGAAGGCACCAGAAATAGTGACCCGTTGCTGTGGTCATTTAAAACTATGCTGTCTAAGCCACGTGGGTTTGAGTCCCAGCTGACAGCTGTAGCAGAGTGGCGCAGCGAAGCGTGCTGGGCCCATAACCCAGAGGGCGATGGATCGAAACCATCCTCTGCTAAGTATCTTATTCAGGCTTAAAGGAAAGAAGATGTGTTTCTCCCAATATCTACTTTTGCTTCATACAAAATAATGTCACCGCACTCAAAGGTTTGGGAGATAATCTCTCCTACAATTAGACAAAACCTTTGGGCACCTCTTTTGTGGTTTAAGGCCCAGCAAAAGTCACTTGCTGCAGTGGAAATTTTTCAACTCAGTCAGGAATTGAGAGTTCAAGATACAACCAAGAACGCCAACCAATTTTGAAGGATAAGACGTTGATGTCCGCGCATTTGTTGCAGCATGAATTCCTAACAATTCACACAGCAGTTCACACCTCTTCTAGATGTACTCTAATCACTGTCAATTGTTAGATACATATATAGTGGTTTAAACCAATGGTTCTTTGTTTTTGCTCATGAGGTTGATTACAGTCTGTGGGAAAGCTGAAGGCTCTTTGAAGAAATGATCAATGAATTAAAACTGTCCACTGGCAAAAACATCAGCCATGTTTGATATATAAGAAATTGACGTCCCTGCATTTTGAATGCTACACAAATTGCCTTTGTTTTGACGTTTGCTCGATCTTTTGTCAAATGTTAGGTAGATGGTTCATGGCATTCTTCTGGTTTTGAAGTCCCAGTGGCCTAATGGATAAGGCACTGGCCTCCTAAGCCAGGGATTGTGGGTTCGAGTCCCATCTGGGATGGCTTACATTGGCTGCAATGGGGCACCTGAATGGATAGTTTCCACTGCCAAGATCTGCAGCAATATTTAATAGATAAGACATTGATGTCTCTGCATCGTGAATACCACACAAATTGACTCACTTTTTTTAGGGTACTATATTTGATGTAGAAAATAGGTAGGTGGCTGAAGGCACCAATAATACAGACCCGTTAAGCTGGGCATCTGGAACCATTCCTCCAAAACAACAATATGTAGATTTAAGTCCCAGATAGGAGCCTTTGTAGCAGAGTGGCGCAGCGGAAGCGTGCTGGGCCCATAACCCAGAGGTCGATGGATCGAAACCATCCTCTGCTAAGTACCTAATGCAGGCTTCAAGCTAAGTACAACTTTGGCTTCATACTAAATAATGCCATTTGCTGCAGTGTTACTTTTTAACAATCTGACTTGGTTTTGAGGTGTACTCTAATCAGAGTCAAATGTTAGGTACATATTTTAGGAACTAAGGAAGAGGTGGAATCCATTCTCTTTTAAAGACCGTAATAAGTGTGAAGAAGGCAGTTCTTGTGGCTTTGTGTCGCACCTAGTTTCATTTATAGTCCTAAGGGAGTGATTGTTAGTTTGTGTTGCAGCAGTGGTCATTCATAGTCTTAAGGGACTGATTGTTGGTTTGTGTCGCAGCTGGGGTTGTTTACAGTCTGTGGGATACCTAAAGGTCCTTTGAACAAATGGTCAATGACTTAAAACTGTCCACTGACAAGATCTACAGACATGTTTGATAGATAAGACATTGATGTCCCTGCAGTGTGAATGCCACACAAAATTACTTTGTTTCAAATTGTACTCTATTTGTTGTCAAAAATAGGTAGGTGGTTGAAGGCACCAGAAATAGTGACCCGTTGCTGTGGTCATTTAAAACTATGCTGTCTAAGCCACGTGGGTTTGAGTCCCAGCTGACAGCTTTATAACCCAGAGGGCGATGGATCAAACCATCCTCTGCTAAGTATCTTATTCAGGCTTAAAGGAAAGAAGATGTGCTCTCCCAATATCTACTTTTGCTTCATACGAAATAATGTCACCGCACTCAAAGGTTTGGGAGATAATCTCTCCTACAATTAGACAAAACCTTTGGGCACCTCTTTTTGTGGTTTAAGGCCCAGCAAAAGTCACTTGCTGCAGTGGAAATTTTTCAACTCAGTCAGAATTGAGAGTTCAAGATACAACCATATTACCAAGAACGCCAACCAATTTTGAAGGATAAGACGTTGATGTCCGCGCATTTGTTGCAGCGTGAATTCCTAACAATTCACACAGCAGTTCACACCTCTTCTAGATGTACTCTAATCACTGTCAATTGTTAGATACATATATAGTGGTTTAAACCAATGGTTCGCTCATGAGGTTGATTACAGTCTGTGGGAAAGCTGAAGGCTCTTTGAAGAAATGATCAATGAATTAAAACTGTCCACTGGCAAAAACATCAGCCATGTTTGATATATAAGAAATTGACGTCCCTGCATTTTGAATGCTACACAAATTGCCTTTGTTTTGACGTTTGCTCGATCTTTTGTCAAATGTTAGGTAGATGGTTCATGGCATTCTTTAGGGCACCAGAAATGGTTCAAAATCTGGTTTTGAAGTCCCAGTGGCCTAATGGATAAGGCACTGGCCTCTGCCAGGGATTGTGGGTTCGAGTCCCATCTGGGATGGCTTACATTGGCTGCAATGGGGCACCTGAATGGATAGTTTCCACTGCCAAGATCTGCAGCAATATTTAATAGATAAGACGCTGATGTCTCTGCATCGTGAATACCACACAAATTGACTCACTTTTTTAGGGGTACTATATTTGATGTAGAAAAATAGGTAGGTGGCTGAAGGCACCAATAATACAGACCCGTTAAGCTGGGCATCTGGAACCATTCCTCCAAAACAACAATATGTAGATTTAAGTCCCAGACAGGAGCCTTTGTAGCAGAGTGGCGCAGCGGAAGCGTGCTGGGCCCATAACCCAGAGGTCGATGGATCGAAACCATCCTCTGCTAAGTACCTAATGCGGGCTTCAAGCTAAGGAGCAGTGTTTTTACCAACTTTGGCTTCACACTAAATAATGCCATTTGCTGCAGTGTTACTTTTTAACAATCTGACTTGGTTTTGAGGTGTACTCTAATCAGAGTCAAATGTTAGGTACATATTTTAGGAACTAAGGAAGAGGTGGAATCCATTCTCTTTTAAAGACCGTAATAAGTGTGAAGAAGGCAGTTCTTGTGGCTTTGTGTCGCACCTAGTTTCATTTATAGTCCTAAGGGAGTGATTGTTAGTTTGTGTTGCAGCAGTGGTCATTCATAGTCTTAAGGGACTGATTGTTGGTTTGTGTCGCAGCTGGGGTTGTTTACAGTCTGTGGGATACCTAAAGGTCCTTTGAACAAATGGTCAATGACTTAAAACTGTCCACTGACAAGATCTACAGACATGTTTGATAGATAAGACATTGATGTCCCTGCAGTGTGAATGCCACACAAAATTACTTTGTTTCAAATTGTACTCTATTTGTTGTCAAATAGGTAGGTGGTTGAAGGCACCAGAAATAGTGACCCGTTGCTGTGGTCATTTAAAACTATGCTGTCTAAGCCACGTGGGTTTGAGTCCCAGCTGACAGTAGCAGAGTGGCGCAGCGAAGCGTGCTGGGCCCATAACCCAGAGGGCGATGGATCAAACCATCCTCTGCTAAGTATCTTATTCAGGCTTCAAGGAAAGAAGATGTGTTTCTCCCAATATCTACTTTTGCTTCATACAAAATAATGTCACCGCACTCAAAGGTTTGGGAGATAATCTCTCCTACAATTAGACAAAACCTTTGGGCACCTCTTTTGTGGTTTAAGGCCCAGCAAAAGTCACTTGCTGCAGTGGAAATTTTTCAACTCAGTCAGGAATTGAGAGTTCAAGATACAACCGTATACCAAGAACGCCAACCAATTTTGAAGGATAAGGCGTTGATGTCCGCAAGATTTGTTGCAGCGTGAATTCCTAACAATTCACACAGCAGTTCACACCTCTTCTAGATGTACTCTAATCACTGTCAATTGTTAGATACATATATAGTGGTTTAAACCAATGGTTCTTTGTTTTTTGCTCATGAGGTTGATTACAGTCTGTGGAAAGCTGAAGGCTCTTTGAAGAAATGATCAATGAATTAAAACTGTCCACTGGCAAAAACATCAGCCATGTTTGATATATAAGCTCGATCTTTGTTAGGTAGATGGTTCATGGCATTCTCACCAGAAATGGTTCAAAATCTGGTTTTGAAGTCCCAGTGGCCTAATGGATAAGGCACTGGCCTCCTAAGCCAGGGATTGTGGGTTCGAGTCCCATCTGGGATGGCTTACATTGGCTGCAATGGGGCACCTGAATGGATAGTTTCCACTGCCAAGATCTGCAGCAATATTTAATAGATAAGACGCTGATGTCTCTGCATCGTGAATACCACACAAATTGACTCACTTTTTAGGGGTACTATATTTGATGTAGAAAAATAGGTAGGTGGCTGAAGGCACCAATAATACAGACCCGTTAAGCTGGGCATCTGGAACCATTCCTCCAAAACAACAATATGTAGATTTAAGTCCCAGATAGGAGCCTTTGTAGCAGAGTGGCGCAGCGAAGCGTGCTGGGCCCATAACCCAGAGGTCGATGGATCGAAACCATCCTCTGCTAAGTACCTAATGCGGGCTTCAAGCTAAGGAGCAGTGTTTTTACCAACTTTGGCTTCACACTAAATAATGCCATTTGCTGCAGTGTTACTTTTTAACAATCTGACTTGGTTTTGAGGTGTACTCTAATCAGAGTCAAATGTTAGGTACATATTTTAGGAACTAAGGAAGAGGTGGAATCCATTCTCTTTTAAAGACCGTAGCATAAGTGTGAAGAGGCAGTTCTTGTGGCTTGTGTCGCACCTAGTTTCATTTATAGTCCTAAGGGAGTGATTGTTAGTTTGTGTTGCAGCAGTGGTCATTCATAGTCTTAAAGACTGATTGTTGGTTTGTGTCGCAGCTGGGGTTGTTTACAGTCTGTAGGATACCTAAAGGTCCTTTGAACAAATGGTCAATGACTTAAAACTGTCCACTGACAAGATCTACAGACATGTTTGATAGATAAGACATTGATGTCCCTGCAGTGTGAATGCCACACAAAATTACTTTGTTTCAAATTGTACTCTATTTGTTGTCAAATAGGTAGGTGGTTGAAGGCACCAGAAATAGTGACCCGTTGCTGTGGTCATTTAAAACTATGCTGTCTAAGCCACGTGGGTTTGAGTCCCAGCTGACAGCCGATGGATCAAACCATCCTCTGCTAAGTATCTTATTCAGGCTTCAAGGAAAGAAGATGATACGAAATAATGTCAACTCAAAGGTTTGGGAGATAATCTCTCCTACAATTAGACAAAACCTTTGGGCACCTCTTTGTGGTTTAAGGCCCAGCAAAAGTCACTTGCTGCAGTGGAAATTTTTCAACTCAGTCAGGAATTGAGAGTTCAAGATACAACCGTATTACCAAGAACGTCAACCAATTTTGAAGGATAAGACGTTGATGTCCGCGCATTTGTTGCAGCTGAATTCCTAACAATTCACACAGCAGTTCACACCTCTTCTAGATGTACTCTAATCACTGTCAATTGTTAGATACATATATAGTGGTTTAAACCAATGGTTCTTTGTTTTTTGCTCATGAGGTTGATTACAGTCTGTGGGAAAGCTGAAGGCTCTTTGAAGAAATGATCAATGAATTAAAACTGTCCACTGGCAAAAACATCAGCCATGTTTGATATATAAGAAATTGACGTCCTGCATTTTGAATGCTACACAAATTGCCTTTGTTTTGACGTTTGCTCGATCTTTTGTCAAATGTTAGGTAGATGGTTCATGGCATTCTTTTAGGGCACCAGAAATGGTTCAAAATCTGGTTTTGAAGTCCCAGTGGCCTAATGGATAAGGCACTGGCCTCCTAAGCCAGGGATTGTGGGTTCGAGTCCCATCTGGGATGGCTTACATTGGCTGCAATGGGGCACCTGAATGGATAGTTTCCACTGCCAAGATCTGCAGCAATATTTAATAGATAAGACGCTGATGTCTCTGCATCGTGAATACCACACAAATTGACTCACTTTTTTAGGGTACTATATTTGATGTAGAAAAATAGGTAGGTGGCTGAAGGCACCAATAATACAGACCCGTTAAGCTGGGCATCTGGAACCATTCCTCCAAAACAACAATATGTAGATTTAAGTCCCAGACAGGAGCCTTTGTAGCAGAGTGGCGCAGCGGAAGCGTGCTGGGCCCATAACCCAGAGGTCGATGGATCGAAACCATCCTCTGCTAAGTACCTAATGCGGGCTTCAAGCCAAGGAGCGGTGTTTTTACCAACTTTGGCTTCACACTAAATAATGCCATTTGCTGCAGTGTTACTTTTAACAATCTGACTTGGTTTTGAGGTGTACTCTAATCAGAGTCAAATGTTAGGTACATATTTTAGGAACTAAGGAAGAGGTGGAATCCATTCTCTTTAAAGACCGTAATAAGTGTGAAGAAGGCAGTTCTTGTGGCTTTGTGTCGCACCTAGTTTCATTTATAGTCCTAAGGGAGTGATTGTTAGTTTGTGTTGCAGCAGTGGTCATTCATAGTCTTAAGGGACTGATTGTTGGTTTGTGTCGCAGCTGGGGTTGTTTACAGTCTGTGGGATACCTAAAGGTCCTTTGAACAAATGGTCAATGACTTAAAACTGTCCACTGACAAGATCTACAGACATGTTTGATAGATAAGACATTGATGTCCCTGCAGTGTGAATGCCACACAAAATTACTTTGTTTCAAATTGTACTCTATTTGTTGTCAAAAATAGGTAGGTGGTTGAAGGCACCAGAAATAGTGACCCGTTGCTGTGGTCATTTAAAACTATGCTGTCTAAGCCACGTGGGTTTGAGTCCCAGCTGACAGCTTTGTAGCAGAGTGGCGCAGCGGAAGCGTGCTGGGCCCATAACCCAGAGGGCGATGGATCGAAACCATCCTCTGCTAAGTATCTTATTCAGGCTTCAAGGAAAGAAGATGTGTCTCTCCCAATATCTACTTTTGCTTCATACGAAATAATGTCACCGCACTCAAAGGTTTGGGAGATAATCTCTCCTACAATTAGACAAAACCTTTGGGCACCTCTTTTTGTGGTTTAAGGCCCAGCAAAAGTCACTTGCTGCAGTGGAAATTTCTCAGTCAGGAATTGAGAGTTCAAGATACAACCACCAAGAACGTCAACCAATTTTGAAGGATAAGACGTTGATGTCCGCGCATTTGTTGCAGCGTGAATTCCTAACAATTCACAAAGCAGTTCACACCTCTTCTAGATGTACTCTAATCACTGTCAATTGTTAGATACATATATAGTGGTTTAAACCAATGGTTCTTTGTTTTTGCTCATGAGGTTGATTACAGTCTGTCAGGGAAAGCTGAAGGCTCTTTGAAGAAATGATCAATGAATTAAAACTGTCCACTGGCAAAAACATCAGCCATGTTTGATATATAAGAAATTGACGTCCCTGCATTTTGAATGCTACACAAATTGCCTTTGTTTTGACGTTTGCTCGATCTTTTGTCAAATGTTAGGTAGATGGTTCATGGCATTCTTTTAGGGCACCAGAAATGGTTCAAAATCTGGTTTTGAAGTCCCAGTGGACTGGCCTCCTAAGCCAGGGATTGTGGGTTCAAGTCCCATCTGGGATGGCTTACATTGGCTGCAATGGGGCACCTGAATGGATAGTTTCCACTGCCAAGATCTGCAGCAATATTTAATAGATAAGACGCTGATGTCTCTGCATCGTGAATACCACACAAATTGACTCACTTTTTCAAATTGTACTATTTGATGTAAAAAAAATAGGTAGGTGGCTGAAGGCACCAATAATACAGACCCGTTAAGCTGGGCATCTGGAACCATTCCTCCAAAACAACAATATGTAGATTTAAGTCCCAGATAGGAGCCTTTGTAGCAGAGTGGCGCAGCGAGGCGTGCTGGGCCCATAACCCAGAGGTCGATGGATCAAACCATCCTCTGCTAAGTACCTAATGCGGGCTTCAAGCTAAGGAGCGGTGTTTTTACCAACTTTGGCTTCACACTAAATAATGCCATTTGCTGCAGTGTTACTTTTTAACAATCTGACTTGGTTTTGAGGTGTACTCTAATCAGAGTCAAATGTTAGGTACATATTTTAGGAACTAAGGAAGAGGTGGAATCCATTCTCTTTTAAAGACCGTAATAAGTGTGAAGAAGGCAGTTCTTGTGGCTTTGTGTCGCACCTAGTTTCATTTATAGTCCTAAGGGAGTGATTGTTAGTTTGTGTTGCAGCAGTGGTCATTCATAGTCTTAAGGGACTGATTGTTGGTTTGTGTCGCAGCTGGGGTTGTTTACAGTCTGTGGGATACCTAAAGGTCCTTTGAACAAATGGTCAATGACTTAAAACTGTCCACTGACAAGATCTACAGACATGTTTGATAGATAAGACATTGATGTCCCTGCAGTGTGAATGCCACACAAAATTACTTTGTTTCAAATTGTACTCTATTTGTTGTCAAAAATAGGTAGGTGGTTGAAGGCACCAGAAATAGTGACCCGTTGCTGTGGTCATTTAAAACTATGCTGTCTAAGCCACGTGGGTTTGAGTCCCAGCTGACAGCTTTCAGTAGCAGAGTGGCGCAGCGGAGCGTGCTGGGCCCATAACCCAGAGGCGATGGATCGAAACCATCCTCTGCTAAGTATCTTATTCAGGCTTAAAGGAAAGAAGATGTGTCTCTCCCAATATCTACTTTTGCTTCATACGAAATAATGTCACCGCACTCAAAGGTTTGGGAGATAATCTCTCCTACAATTAGACAAAACCTTTGGGCACCTCTTTTGTGGTTTAAGGCCCAGCAAAAGTCACTTGCTGCAGTGGAAATTTTTCAACTCAGTCAGGAATTGAGAGTTCAAGATACAACCGTATTACCAGAACGTCAACCAATTTTGAAGGATAAGACGTTGATGTCCGCGCATTTGTTGCAGCGTGAATTCCTAACAATTCACACAGCAGTTCACACTCTTCTAGATGTACTCTAATCACTGTCAATTGTTAGATACATATATAGTGGTTTAAACCAATGGTTCTTTGTTTTTTGCTCATGAGGTTGATTACAGTCTGTGGGAAAGCTGAAGGCTCTTTGAAGAAATGATCAATGAATTAAAACTGTCCACTGGCAAAAACATCAGCCATGTTTGATATATAAGAAATTGACGTCCCTGCATTTTGAATGCTACACAAATTGCCTTTGTTTTGACGTTTGCTCGATCTTTTGTCAAATGTTAGGTAGATGGTTCATGGCATTCTTTTAGGGCACCAGAAATGGTTCAAAATCTGGTTTTGAAGTCCCAGTGGCCTAATGGATAAGGCACTGGCCTCCTAAGCCAGGGATTGTGGGTTTGAGTCCCATCGGGGATGGCTTACATTGGCTGCAATGGGGCACCTGAATGGATAGTTTCCACTGCCAAGATCTGCAGCAATATTTAATAGATAAGACGCTGATGTCTCTGCATCGTGAATACCACACAAATTGACTCACTTCTTTTAGGGGTACTATATTTGATGTAGAAAAATAGGTAGGTGGCTGAAGGCACCAATAATACAGACCCGTTAAGCTGGGCATCTGGAACCATTCCTCCAAAACAACAATATGTAGATTTAAGTCCCAGATAGGAGCCTTTGTAGCAGAGTGGCGCAGCGGAGCGTGCTGGGCCCATAACCCAGAGGTCGATGGATCGAAACCATCCTCTGCTAAGTACCTAATGGGCTTCAAGCTAAGGAGCGGTGTTTTTACCAACTTTGGCTTCACACTAAATAATGCCATTTGCTGCAGTGTTACTTTTTAACAATCTGACTTGGTTTTGAGGTGTACTCTAATCAGAGTCAAATGTTAGGTACATATTTTAGGAACTAAGGAAGAGGTGGAATCCATTCTCTTAAAGACCGTAATAAGTGTGAAGAAGGCAGTTCTTGTGGCTTTGTGTCGCACCTAGTTTCATTTATAGTCCTAAGGAGTGATTGTTAGTTTGTGTTGCAGCAGTGGTCATTCATAGTCTTAAGGGACTGATTGTTGGTTTGTGTCGCAGCTGGGGTTGTTTACAGTCTGTGGGATACCTAAAGGTCCTTTGAACAAATGGTCAATGACTTAAAACTGTCCACTGACAAGATCTACAGACATGTTTGATAGATAAGACATTGATGTCCCTGCAGTGTGAATGCCACACAAAATTACTTTGTTTCAAATTGTACTCTATTTGTTGTCAAATAGGTAGGTGGTTGAAGGCACCAGAAATAGTGACCCGTTGCTGTGGTCATTTAAAACTATGCTGTCTAAGCCACGTGGGTTTGAGTCCCAGCTGACAGCTGTAGCAGAGTGGCGCAGCGGAAGTGCTGGGCCCATAACCCAGAGGGCGATGGATCGAAACCATCCTCTGCTAAGTATCTTATTCAGGCTTAAAGGAAAGAAGATGTGTCTCTCCCAATATCTACTTTTGCTTCATACAAAATAATGTCACAAGACTCAAAGGTTTGGGAGATAATCTCTCCTACAATTAGACAAAACCTTTGGGCACCTCTTTTGTGGTTTAAGGCCCAGCAAAAGTCACTTGCTGCAGTGGAAATTTTTCAACTCAGTCAGGAATTGAGAGTTCAAGATACAACCGTATTACCAAGAACGTCAACCAATTTTGAAGGATAAGACGTTGATGTCCGCGCATTTGTTGCAGCGTGAATTCCTAACAATTCACACAGCAGTTCACACCTCTTCTAGATGTACTCTAATCACTGTCAATTGTTAGATACATATATAGTGGTTTAAACCAATGGTTCTTTGTTTTTTGCTCATGAGGTTGATTACAGTCTGTGGGAAAGCTGAAGGCTCTTTGAAGAAATGATCAATGAATTAAAACTGTCCACTGGCAAAAACATCAGCCATGTTTGATATATAAGAAATTGACGTCCCTGCATTTTGAATGCTACACAAATTGCCTTTGTTTTGACGTTTGCTCGATCTTTTGTCAAATGTTAGGTAGATGGTTCATGGCATTCTTTTAGGGCACCAGAAATGGTTCAAAATCTGGTTTTGAAGTCCCAGTGGCCTAATGGATAAGGCACTGGCCTCCTAAGCCAGGGATTGTGGGTTCGAGTCCCATCTGGGATGGCTTACATTGGCTGCAATGGGGCACCTGAATGGATAGTTTCCACTGCCAAGATCTGCAGCAATATTTAATAGATAAGACGCTGATGTCTCTGCATCGTGAATACCACACAAATTGACTCACTTTTTTAGGGTACTATATTTGATGTAAAAAATAGGTAGGTGGCTGAAGGCACCAATAATACAGACCCGTTAAGCTGGGCATCTGGAACCATTCCTCCAAAACAACAATATGTAGATTTAAGTCCCAGATAGGAGCCTTTGTAGCAGAGTGGCGCAGCGGAAGCGTGCTGGGCCCATAACCCAGAGGTCGATGGATCGAAACCATCCTCTGCTAAGTACCTAATGCGGGCTTCAAGCTAAGGAGCGGTGTTTTTACCAACTTTGGCTTCACACTAAATAATGCCATTTGCTGCAGTGTTACTTTTTAACAATCTGACTTGGTTTTGAGGTGTACTCTAATCAGAGTCAAATGTTAGGTACATATTTTAGGAACTAAGGAAGAGGTGGAATCCATTCTCTTTTAAAGACCGTAATAAGTGTGAAGAAGGCAGTTCTTGTGGCTTTGTGTCGCACCTAGTTTCATTTATAGTCCTAAGGGAGTGATTGTTAGTTTGTGTTGCAGCAGTGGTCATTCATAGTCTTAAGGGACTGATTGTTGGTTTGTGTCGCAGCTGGGGTTGTTTACAGTCTGTGGGATACCTAAAGGTCCTTTGAACAAATGGTCAATGACTTAAAACTGTCCACTGACAAGATCTACAGACATGTTTGATAGATAAGACATTGATGTCCCTGCAGTGTGAATGCCACACAAAATTACTTTGTTTCAAATTGTACTCTATTTGTTGTCAAAAATGTTAGGTAGGTGGTTGAAGGCACCAGAAATAGTGACCCGTTGCTGTGGTCATTTAAAACTATGCTGTCTAAGCCACGTGGGTTTGAGTCCCAGCTGACAGCTTTGTAGCAGAGTGGCGAGCGAAGTGCTGGGCCCATAACCCAGAGGGCGATGGATCGAAACCATCCTCTGCTAAGTATCTTATTCAGGCTTAAAGGAAAGAAGATGTGTCTCTCCCAATATCTACTTTTGCTTCATACGAAATAATGTCACCGCACTCAAAGGTTTGGGAGATAATCTCTCCTACAATTAGACAAAACCTTTGGGCACCTCTTTGTGGTTTAAGGCCCAGCAAAGTCACTTGCTGCAGTGGAAATTTTTCAACTCAGTCAGGAATTGAGAGTTCAAGATACAACCGTAACCAAGAACGCCAACCAATTTTGAAGGATAAGACGTTGATGTCCGCGCATTTGTTGCAGGCGTGAATTCCTAACAATTCACACAGCAGTTCACACCTCTTCTAGATGTACTCTAATCACTGTCAATTGTTAGATACATATATAGTGGTTTAAACCAATGGTTCTTTGTTTTTGCTCATGAGGTTGATTACAGTCTGTGGGAAAGCTGAAGGCTCTTTGAAGAAATGATCAATGAATTAAAACTGTCCACTGGCAAAAACATCAGCCATGTTTGATATATAAGAAATTGACGTCCCTGCATTTTGAATGCTACACAAATTGCCTTTGTTTTGACGTTTGCTCGATCTTTTGTCAAATGTTAGGTAGATGGTTCATGGCATTCTTTAGGGCACCAGAAATGGTTCAAAATCTGGTTTTGAAGTCCCAGTGGCCTAATGGATAAGGCACTGGCCTCCTAAGCCAGGGATTGTGGGTTTGAGTCCCATCTGGGATGGCTTACATTGGCTGCAATGGGGCACCTGAATGGATAGTTTCACTGCCAAGATCTGCAGCAATATTTAATAGATAAGACGCTGATGTCTCTGCATCGTGAATACCACACAAATTGACTCACTTTTTTAGGGGTACTATATTTGATGTAGAAAAATAGGTAGGTGGCTGAAGGCACCAATAATACAGACCCGTTAAGCTGGGCATCTGGAACCATTCCTCCAAAACAACAATATGTAGATTTAAGTCCCAGATAGGAGCCTTTGTAGCAGAGTGGCGCAGCGGAAGCGTGCTGGGCCCATAACCCAGAGGTCGATGGATCGAAACCATCCTCTGCTAAGTACCTAATGCGGGCTTCAAGCTAAGGAGCGGTGTTTTTACCAACTTTGGCTTCACACTAAATAATGCCATTTGCTGCAGTGTTACTTTTTAACAATCTGACTTGGTTTTGAGGTGTACTCTAATCAGAGTCAAATGTTAGGTACATATTTTAGGAACTAAGGAAGAGGTGGAATCCATTCTCTTTTAAAGACCGTAATAAGTGTGAAGAAGGCAGTTCTTGTGGCTTTGTGTCGCACCTAGTTTCATTTATAGTCCTAAGGGAGTGATTGTTAGTTTGTGTTGCAGCAGTGGTCATTCATAGTCTTAAGGGACTGATTGTTGGTTTGTGTCGCAGCTGGGGTTGTTTACAGTCTGTGGGATACCTAAAGGTCCTTTGAACAAATGGTCAATGACTTAAAACTGTCCACTGACAAGATCTACAGACATGTTTGATAGATAAGACATTGATGTCCCTGCAGTGTGAATGCCACACAAAATTACTTTGTTTCTGCAAATAATGTCACACCAATCTGGTTTTGGAATAATCTCTCCTACTCAAAACCTTTGGGCACCTTGTGGTTTAAGGCACCAGCAAAAGTTTACTGTGCAGCAATATTTAATAGATAACGTCAGCAGTGAATTGAGTGGACAATTTTCAACTGGGAATTCAAGATCAACGTTTCAAGAACGCCAACCAATTGAAGGATAAGACGTTGATCAAGATTTGTTGCAGTGAATTCCTAACAATTCACACAGCAGTTCACACCTCTTCTAGATGTACTCTAATCACTGTCAATTGTTAGATACATATATAGTGGTTTAAACCAATGGTTCTTTGTTTTTGCTCATGAGGTTGATTACAGTCTGTAGGGAAAGCTGAAGGCTCTTTGAAGAAATGATCAATGAATTAAAACTGTCCACTGGCAAAAACATCAGCCATGTTTGATATATAAGAAATTGACGTCCCTGCATTTTGAATGCTACACAAATTGCCTTTGTTTTGGCGTTCTCGATCTTTTGTCAAATGTTAGGTAGATGGTTCATGGCATTCTTTAGGCACCAGAAATGGTTCAAAATCTGGTTTTGAAGTCCCAGTGGCCTAATGGATAAGGCACTGGCCTCCTAAGCCAGGGATTGTGGGTTGAGTCCCATCTGGGATGGCTTACATTGGCTGCAATGGGGCACCTGAATGGATAGTTTCCACTGCCAAGATCTGCAGCAATATTTAATAGATAAGACGCTGATGTCTCTGCATCGTGAATACCACACAAATTGACTCACTTTTTTAGGGGTACTATATTTGATGTAGAAAAATAGGTAGGTGGCTGAAGGCACCAATAATACAGACCCGTTAAGCTGGGCATCTGGAACCATTCCTCCAAAACAACAATATGTAGATTTAAGTCCCAGACAGGAGCCTTTGTAGCAGAGTGGCGCAGCGGAAGCGTGCTGGGCCCATAACCCAGAGGTCGATGGATCGAAACCATCCTCTGCTACACCTAATGCGGGCTTCAAGCTAAGGAGCGGTGTTTTTACCAACTTTGGCTTCACACTAAATAATGCCATTTGCTGCAGTGTTACTTTTTAACAATCTGACTTGGTTTTGAGGTGTACTCTAATCAGAGTCAAATGTTAGGTACATATTTTAGGAACTAAGGAAGAGGTGGAATCCATTCTCTTTAAAGACCGTAATAAGTGTGAAGAAGGCAGTTCTTGTGGCTTTGTGTCGCACCTAGTTTCATTTATAGTCCTAAGGGAGTGATTGTTAGTTTGTGTTGCAGCAGTGGTCATTCATAGTCTTAAGGGACTGATTGTTGGTTTGTGTCGCAGCTGGGGTTGTTTACAGTCTGTGGGATACCTAAAGGTCCTTTGAACAAATGGTCAATGACTTAAAACTGTCCACTGACAAGATCTACAGACATGTTTGATAGATAAGACATTGATGTCCCTGCAGTGTGAATGCCACACAAAATTACTTTGTTTCAAATTGTACTCTATTTGTTGTCAAAAATAGGTAGGTGGTTGGAAGGCACCAGAAATAGTGACCCGTTGCTGTGGTCATTTAAAACTATGCTGTCTAAGCCACGTGGGTTTGAGTCCCAGCTGACAGCTTTCGTAGCAGAGTGGCGCAGCGGAAGCGTGCTGGGCCCATAACCCAGAGGGCGATGGATCGAAACCATCCTCTGCTAAGTATCTTATTCAGGCTTAAAGGAAAGAAGATGTGTCTCTCCCAATATCTACTTTTGCTTCATACAAAATAATGTCACCGCACTCAAAGGTTTGGGAGATAATCTCTCCTACAATTAGACAAAACCTTTGGGCACCTCTTTTGTGGTTTAAGGCCCAGCAAAAGTCACTTGCTGCAGTGGAAATTTTTCAACTCAGTCAGGAATTGAGAGTTCAAGATACATACCAAGAACGCCAACCAATTTTGAAGGATAAGACGTTGATGTCGCGATTTGTTGCAGCGTGAATTCCTAACAATTCACACAGCAGTTCACACACTCTTCTAGATGTACTCTAATCACTGTCAATTGTTAGATACATATATAGTGGTTTAAACCAATGGTTCTTTGTTTTTGCTCATGAGGTTGATTACAGTCTGTGGGAAAGCTGAAGGCTCTTTGAAGAAATGATCAATGAATTAAAACTGTCCACTGGCAAAAACATCAGCCATGTTTGATATATAAGAAATTGACGTCCCTGCATTTTGAATGCTACACAAATTGTCAAATGTTAGGTAGATGGTTCATAATGGATAAGGCACTGGCCTCCTAAGCCAGGGATTGTGGGTTCGAGTCCCATCTGGGATGGCTTACATTGGCTGCAATGACCTGAATGGATAGTTTCCACTGCCAAGATCTGCAGCAATATTTAATAGATAAGACATTGATGTCTCTGCATCGTGAATACCACACAAATTGACTCACTTTTTTGTACTATATTTGTTGTAGAAAAATAGGTAGGTGGCTGAAGGCACCAATAATACAGACCCGTTGCTGGGCATCTGGAACCATTCCTCCAAAACAACAATATGTAGATTTAAGTCCCAGATAGGAGCCTTGTAGCAGAGTGGCGCAGCGCAGCTGGGCCCATAACCCAGAGGTCGATGGATCAAACCATCCTCTGCTAAGTACCTGCGGGCTTCAAACCAACTTTGGCTTCACACTAAATAATGCCATTTGCTGCAGTGAACAATCTGACTTGGTTTTGAGGTGTACTCTAATCAGAGTCAAATGTTAGGTACATATTTTAGGAACTAAGAGGTGGAATCCATTCTCAAAGACCGTAATAAGTGTGAAGAAGGCAGTTCTTGTGGCACCTAGTTTCATTTATAGTCCTAAGGGAGTGATTGTTAGTTTGTGTTGCAGCAGTGGTCATTCATAGTCTTAAGGACTGATTGTTGGTTTGTGTCGCAGCTGGGGTTGTTTACAGTCTGTGGGATACCTAAAGGTCCTTTGAACAAATGGTCAATGACTTAAAACTGTCCACTGACAAGATCTACAGACATGTTTGATAGATAAGACATTGATGTCCCTGCAGTGTGAATGCCACACAAAATTACTTTGTTTCAAATTGTACTCTATTTGTTGTCAAAAATAGGTAGGTGGTTGAAGGCACCAGAAATAGTGACCTCAGTTGCTGTGGTCATTTAAAACTATGCTGTCTAAGCCACGTGGGTTTGAGTCCCAGCTGACAGCTTTGTAGCAGAGTGGCGCAGCGGAAGCGTGCTGGGCCCATAACCCAGAGGGCGATGGATCAAACCATCCTCTGCTAAGTATCTTATTCAGGCTTAAAGGAAAGAAGATGTGTCTCTCCCAATATCTACTTTTGCTTCATACGTAATGTCAGTTACTCAAAGGTTTAGAGATAATCTCTCCTACAATTAGACAAAACCTTGGGCACCTCTTTGTGGTTTAAGGCCCAGCAAAAGTCACTTGCTGCAGTGGAAATTTTTCAACTCAGTCAGGAATTGAGAGTTCAAGATACAATATTACACAAGAACGCCAACCAATTTTGAAGGATAAGACGTTGATGTCCGCGCATTTGTTGCAGCGTGAATTCCTAACAATTCACACAGCAGTTCACACCTCTTCTAGATGTACTCTAATCACTGTCAATTGTTAGATACATATATAGTGGTTTAAACCAATGGTTCTTTGTTTTTTGCTCATGAGGTTGATTACAGTCTGTGGGAAAGCTGAAGGCTCTTTGAAGAAATGATCAATGAATTAAAACTGTCCACTGGCAAAAACATCAGCCATGTTTGATATATAAGAAATTGACGTCCCTGCATTTTGAATGCTACACAAATTGCCTTTGTTTTGACGTTTGCTCGATCTTTTGTCAAATGTTAGGTAGATGGTTCATGGCATTCTTTAGGGCACCAGAAATGGTTCAAAATCTGGTTTTGAAGTCCCAGTGGCCTAATGGATAAGGCACTGGCCTCCTAAGCCAGGGATTGTGGGTTCGAGTCCCATCTGGGATGGCTTACATTGGCTGCAATGGGGCACCTGAATGGATAGTTTCCACTGCCAAGATCTGCAGCAATATTTAATAGATAAGACGCTGATGTCTCTGCATCGTGAATACCACACAAATTGACTCACTTTTTTAGGGGTACTATATTTGATGTAGAAAAATAGGTAGGTGGCTGAAGGCACCAATAATACAGACCCGTTAAGCTGGGCATCTGGAACCATTCCTCCAAAACAACAATATGTAGATTTAAGTCCCAGACAGGAGCCTTTGTAGCAGAGTGGCGCAGCGGAAGCGTGCTGGGCCCATAACCCAGAGGTCGATGGATCGAAACCATCCTCTGCTAAGTACCTAATGCGGGCTTCAAGCTAAGGAGCGGTGTTTTTACCAACTTTGGCTTCACACTAAATAATGCCATTTGCTGCAGTGTTACTTTTAACAATCTGACTTGGTTTTGAGGTGTACTCTAATCAGAGTCAAATGTTAGGTACATATTTTAGGAACTAAGGAAGAGGTGGAATCCATTCTCTTTAAAGACCGTAATAAGTGTGAAGAAGGCAGTTCTTGTGGCTTTGTGTCGCACCTAGTTTCATTTATAGTCCTAAGGGAGTGATTGTTAGTTTGTGTTGCAGCAGTGGTCATTCATAGTCTTAAGGGACTGATTGTTGGTTTGTGTCGCAGCTGGGGTTGTTCACAGTCTGTGGGATACCTAAAGGTCCTTTGAACAAATGGTCAATGACTTAAAACTGTCCACTGACAAGATCTACAGACATGTTTGATAGATAAGACATTGATGTCCCTGCAGTGTGAATGCCACACAAAATTACTTTGTTTCAAATTGTACTCTATTTGTTGTCAAAAATAGGTAGGTGGTTGAAGGCACCAGAAATAGTGACCCGTTGCTGTGGTCATTTAAAACTATGCTGTCTAAGCCACGTGGGTTTGAGTCCCAGCTGACAGCTTTGTAGCAGAGTGGCGCAGCGAAGCGTGCTGGGCCCATAACCCAGAGGGCGATGGATCGAAACCATCCTCTGCTAAGTATCTTATTCAGGCTTCAAGGAAAGAAGATGTGTCTCTCCCAATATCTACTTTTGCTTCATACAAAATAATGTCACCGCACTCAAAGGTTTGGGAGATAATCTCTCCTACAATTAGACAAAACCTTTGGGCACCTCTTTGTGGTTTAAGGCCCAGCAAAAGTCACTTGCTGCAGTGGAAATTTTCAACTCAGTCAGGAATTGAGAGTTCAAGATACAACCGTATTACCAAGAACGCGTCAACCAATTTTGAAGGATAAGACGTTGATGTCCGCCATTTGTTGCAGCGTGAATTCCTAACAATTCACACAGCAGTTCACACCTCTTCTAGATGTACTCTAATCACTGTCAATTGTTAGATACATATATAGTGGTTTAAACCAATGGTTCTTTGTTTTTGCTCATGAGGTTGATTACAGTCTGTGGGAAAGCTGAAGGCTCTTTGAAGAAATGATCAATGAATTAAAACTGTCCACTGGCAAAAACATCAGCCATGTTTGATATATAAGAAATTGACGCCCCTGCATTTTGAATGCTACACAAATTGCCTTTGTTTTGACGTTTGCTCGATCTTTTGTCAAATGTTAGGTAGATGGTTCATGGCATTCTTTAGGCACCAGAAATGGTTCAAAATCTGGTTTTGAAGTCCCAGTGGCCTAATGGATAAGGCACTGGCCTCCTAAGCCAGGGATTGTGGGTTCGAGTCCCATCTGGGATGGCTTACATTGGCTGCAATGGGGCACCTGAATGGATAGTTTCCACTGCCAAGATCTGCAGCAATATTTAATAGATAAGACGCTGATGTCTCTGCATCGTGAATACCACACAAATTTACTTTTTTTTAGGGGTACTATATTTGATGTAGAAAAATAGGTAGGTGGCTGAAGGCACCAATAATACAGACCCGTTAAGCTGGGCATCTGGAACCATTCCTCCAAAACAACAATATGTAGATTTAAGTCCCAGACAGGAGCCTTTGTAGCAGAGTGGCGCAGCGGAAGCGTGCTGGGCCCATAACCCAGAGGTCGATGGATCGAAACCATCCTCTGCTAAGTACCTAATGCGGGCTTCAAGCTAAGGAGCGGTGTTTTTACCAACTTTGGCTTCACACTAAATAATGCCATTTGCTGCAGTGTTACTTTTTAACAATCTGACTTGGTTTTGAGGTGTACTCTAATCAGAGTCAAATGTTAGGTACATATTTTAGGAACTAAGGAAGAGGTGGAATCCATTCTCTTTTAAAGACCGTAATAAGTGTGAAGAAGGCAGTTCTTGTGGCTTTGTGTCGCACCTAGTTTCATTTATAGTCCTAAGGGAGTGATTGTTAGTTTGTGTTGCAGCAGTGGTCATTCATAGTCTTAAGGGACTGATTGTTGGTTTGTGTCGCAGCTGGGGTTGTTTACAGTCTGTGGGATACCTAAAGGTCCTTTGAACAAATGGTCAATGACTTAAAACTGTCCACTGACAAGATCTACAGACATGTTTGATAGATAAGACATTGATGTCCCTGCAGTGTGAATGCCACACAAAATTACTTTGTTTCAAATTGTACTCTATTTGTTGTCAAAAATAGGTAGGTGGTTGAAGGCACCAGAAATAGTGACCCGTTGCTGTGGTCATTTAAAACTATGCTGTCTAAGCCACGTGGGTTTGAGTCCCAGCTGACAGCTTTGTAGCAGAGTGGCGCAGCGGAAGCGTGCTGGGCCCATAACCCAGAGGGCGATGGATCAAACCATCCTCTGCTAAGTATCTTATTCAGGCTTAAAGGAAAGAAGATGTTTCTCCCAATATCTACTTTTGCTTCATACAAAATAATGTCACCGCACTCAAAGGTTTGGGAGATAATCTCTCCTACAATTAGACAAAACCTTTGGGCACCTCTTTTGTGGTTTAAGGCCCAGCAAAAGTCACTTGCTGCAGTGGAAATTTTTCAACTCAGTCAGGAATTGAGAGTTCGATTACCGAACGTCAACCAATTTTGAAGGATAAGACGTTGATGTCGCAGATTTGTTGCAGCGTGAATTCCTAACAATTCACACAGCAGTTCACACCTCTTCTAGATGTACTCTAATCACTGTCAATTGTTAGATACATATATAGTGGTTTAAACCAATGGTTCTTTGTTTTTGCTCATGAGGTTGATTACAGTCTGTGGGAAAGCTGAAGGCTCTTTGAAGAAATGATCAATGAATTAAAACTGTCCACTGGCAAAACATCAGCCATGTTTGATATATAAGAAATTGACGTCCCTGCATTTTGAATGCTACACAAATTGCCTTTGTTTTGACGTTTGCTCGATCTTTTGTCAAATGTTAGGTAGATGGTTCATGGCATTCTTTAGGGCACCAGAAATGGTTCAAAATCTGGTTTTGAAGTCCCAGTGGCCTAATGGATAAGGCACTGGCCTCCTAAGCCAGGGATTGTGGGTTCGAGTCCCATCTGGGATGGCTTACATTGGCTGCAATGGGGCACCTGAATGGATAGTTTCCACTGCCAAGATCTGCAGCAATATTTAATAGATAAGACGCTGATGTCTCTGCATCGTGAATACCACACAAATTGACTCACTTTTTTAGGGGTACTATATTTGATGTAGAAAAATAGGTAGGTGGCTGAAGGCACCAATAATACAGACCCGTTAAGCTGGGCATCTGGAACCATTCCTCCAAAACAACAATATGTAGATTTAAGTCCCAGATAGGAGCCTTTGTAGCAGAGTGGCGCAGCGAAGCGTGCTGGGCCCATAACCCAGAGGTCGATGGATCGAAACCATCCTCTGCTAAGTACCTAATGCGGGCTTCAAGCTAAGGAGCGGTGTTTTTACCAACTTTGGCTTCACACTAAATAATGCCATTTGCTGCAGTGTTACTTTTTAACAATCTGACTTGGTTTTGAGGTGTACTCTAATCAGAGTCAAATGTTAGGTACATATTTTAGGAACTAAGGAAGAGGTGGAATCCATTCTCTTTTAAAGACCGTAATAAGTGTGAAGAAGGCAGTTCTTGTGGCTTTGTGTCGCACCTAGTTTCATTTATAGTCCTAAGGGAGTGATTGTTAGTTTGTGTTGCAGCAGTGGTCATTCATAGTCTTAAGGGACTGATTGTTGGTTTGTGTCGCAGCTGGGGTTGTTTACAGTCTGTGGGATACCTAAAGGTCCTTTGAACAAATGGTCAATGACTTAAAACTGTCCACTGACAAGATCTACAGACATGTTTGATAGATAAGACATTGATGTCCCTGCAGTGTGAATGCCACACAAAATTACTTTGTTTCAAATTGTACTCTATTTGTTGTCAAAAATAGGTAGGTGGTTGAAGGCACCAGAAATAGTGACCCGTTGCTGTGGTCATTTAAAACTATGCTGTCTAAGCCACGTGGGTTTGAGTCCCAGCTGACAGCTTTGTAGCAGAGTGGCGCAGCGGAAGCGTGCTGGGCCCATAACCCAGAGGGCGATGGATCGAAACCATCCTCTGCTAAGTATCTTATTCAGGCTTAAGGAAAGAAGATGTGTTTCTCCCAATATCTACTTTTGCTTCATACAAAATAATGTCACCGACTCAAAGGTTTGGGAGATAATCTCTCCTACAATTAGACAAAACCTTTGGGCACCTCTTTGTGGTTTAAGGCCCAGCAAAAGTCACTTGCTGCAGTGGAAATTTTCAACTCAGTCAGGAATTGAGAGTTCAAGATACAACAGTATTACCAAGAACGTCAACCAATTTTGAAGGATAAGACGTTGATGTCCGCGCATTTGTTGCAGCGTGAATTCCTAACAATTCACACAGCAGTTCACACCTCTTCTAGATGTACTCTAATCACTGTCAATTGTTAGATACATATATAGTGGTTTAAACCAATGGTTCTTTGTTTTTGCTCATGAGGTTGATTACAGTCTGTGGAAAGCTGAAGGCTCTTTGAAGAAATGATCAATGAATTAAAACTGTCCACTGGCAAAAACATCAGCCATGTTTGATATATAAGAAATTGACGTCCCTGCATTTTGAATGCTACACAAATTGCCTTTGTTTTGACGTTTGCTCGATCTTTTGTCAAATGTTAGGTAGATGGTTCATGGCATTCTTTTAGGGCACCAGAAATGGTTCAAAATCTGGTTTTGAAGTCCCAGTGGCCTAATGGATAAGGCACTGGCCTCCTAAGCCAGGGATTGTGGGTTCGAGTCCCATCTGGGATGGCTTACATTGGCTGCAATGGGGCACCTGAATGGATAGTTTCCACTGCCAAGATCTGCAGCAATATTTAATAGATAAGACGCTGATGTCTCTGCATCGTGAATACCACACACAAATTGACTCACTTTTTTAGGGGTACTATATTTGATGTAGAAAAATAGGTAGGTGGCTGAAGGCACCAATAATACAGACCCGTTAAGCTGGGCATCTGGAACCATTCCTCCAAAACAACAATATGTAGATTTAAGTCCCAGATAGGAGCCTTTGTAGCAGAGTGGCGCAGCGGAGCGTGCTGGGCCCATAACCCAGAGGTCGATGGATCGAAACCATCCTCTGCTAAGTACCTAATTCAGGCTTCAAGCTAAAGAGCGGTGTTTTTACCAACTTTGGCTTCACACTAAATAATGCCATTTGCTGCAGTGTTACTTTTTAACAATCTGACTTGGTTTTGAGGTGTACTCTAATCAGAGTCAAATGTTAGGTACATATTTTAGGAACTAAGGAAGAGGTGGAATCCATTCTCTTAAAGACCGTAATAAGTGTGAAGAAGGCAGTTCTTGTGGCTTTGTGTCGCACCTAGTTTCATTTATAGTCCTAAGGGAGTGATTGTTAGTTTGTGTTGCAGCAGTGGTCATTCATAGTCTTAAGGGACTGATTGTTGGTTTGTGTCGCAGCTGGGGTTGTTTACAGTCTGTGGGATACCTAAAGGTCCTTTGAACAAATGGTCAATGACTTAAAACTGTCCACTGACAAGATCTACAGACATGTTTGATAGATAAGACATTGATGTCCCTGCAGTGTGAATGCCACACAAAATTACTTTGTTTCAAATTGTACTCTATTTGTTGTCAAAAATAGGTAGGTGGTTGAAGGCACCAGAAATAGTGACCCGTTGCTGTGGTCATTTAAAACTATGCTGTCTAAGCCACGTGGGTTTGAGTCCCAGCTGACAGCTTTGTAGCAGAGTGGCGCAGCGGAAGCGTGCTGGGCCCATAACCCAGAGGCGATGGATCGAAACCATCCTCTGCTAAGTATCTTATTCAGGCTTAAAGGAAAGAAGATGTGTCTCTCCCAATATCTACTTTTGCTTCATACAAAATAATGTCACCGCACTCAAAGGTTTGGGAGATAATCTCTCCTACAATTAGACAAAACCTTTGGGCACCTCTTTGTGGTTTAAGGCCCAGCAAAAGTCACTTGCTGCAGTGGAAATTTTTCAACTCAGTCAGGAATTGAGAGTTCAAGATACAACCGTATTACCAAGAACGTCAACCAATTTTGAAGGATAAGACGTTGATGTCGCGCATTTGTTGCAGCGTGAATTCCTAACAATTCACACAGCAGTTCACACCTCTTCTAGATGTACTCTAATCACTGTCAATTGTTAGATACATATATAGTGGTTTAAACCAATGGTTCTTTGTTTTTGCTCATGAGGTTGATTACAGTCTGTGGGAAAGCTGAAGGCTCTTTGAAGAAATGATCAATGAATTAAAACTGTCCACTGGCAAAAACATCAGCCATGTTTGATATATAAGAAATTGACGTCCCTGCATTTTGAATGCTACACAAATTGCCTTTGTTTTGACGTTTGCTCGATCTTTTGTCAAATGTTAGGTAGATGGTTCATGGCATTCTTTTAGGGCACCAGAAATGGTTCAAAATCTGGTTTTGAAGTCCCAGTGGCCTAATGGATAAGGCACTGGCCTCCTAAGCCAGGGATTGTGGGTTCGAGTCCCATCTGGGATGGCTTACATTGGCTGCAATGGGGCACCTGAATGGATAGTTTCCACTGCCAAGATCTGCAGCAATATTTAATAGATAAGACGCTGATGTCTCTGCATCGTGAATACCACACAAATTGACTCACTTTTTTAGGGGTACTATATTTGATGTAGAAAATAGGTAGGTGGCTGAAGGCACCAATAATACAGACCCGTTAAGCTGGGCATCTGGAACCATTCCTCCAAAACAACAATATGTAGATTTAAGTCCCAGATAGGAGCCTTTGTAGCAGAGTGGCGCAGCGGAAGCGTGCTGGGCCCATAACCCAGAGGTCGATGGATCGAAACCATCCTCTGCTAAGTACCTAATGCGGGCTTCAAGCTAAGGAGCGGTGTTTTTACCAACTTTGGCTTCACACTAAATAATGCCATTTGCTGCAGTGTTACTTTTTAACAATCTGACTTGGTTTTGAGGTGTACTCTAATCAGAGTCAAATGTTAGGTACATATTTTAGGAACTAAGGAAGAGGTGGAATCCATTCTCTTTTAAAGACCGTAATAAGTGTGAAGAAGGCAGTTCTTGTGGCTTTGTGTCGCACCTAGTTTCATTTATAGTCCTAAGGGAGTGATTGTTAGTTTGTGTTGCAGCAGTGGTCATTCATAGTCTTAAGGGACTGATTGTTGGTTTGTGTCGCAGCTGGGGTTGTTTACAGTCTGTGGGATACCTAAAGGTCCTTTGAACAAATGGTCAATGACTTAAAACTGTCCACTGACAAGATCTACAGACATGTTTGATAGATAAGACATTGATGTCCCTGCAGTGTGAATGCCACACAAAATTACTTTGTTTCAAATTGTACTCTATTTGTTGTCAAAAATAGGTAGGTGGTTGAAGGCACCAGAAATAGTGACCCGTTGCTGTGGTCATTTAAAACTATGCTGTCTAAGCCACGTGTTTGAGTCCCAGCTGACAGCTTTGGAGCAGAGTGGCGCAGCGGAAGCGTGCTGGGCCCATAACCCAGAGGGCGATGGATCGAAACCATCCTCTGCTAAGTATCTTATTCAGGCTTAAAGGAAAGAAGATGTGTCTCTCCCAATATCTACTTTTGCTTCATACGAAATAATGTCACCGCACTCAAAGGTTTGGGAGATAATCTCTCTACAATTAGACAAAACCTTTGGGCACCTCTTTTTGTGGTTTAAGGCCCAGCAAAAGTCACTTGCTGCAGTGGAAATTTTTCAACTCAGTCAGGAATTGAGAGTTCAAGATACAATTACCAAGAACGCCAACCAATTTTGAAGGATAAGACGTTGATGTCCGCGCATTTGTTGCAGCGTGAATTCCTAACAATTCACACAGCAGTTCACACCTCTTCTAGATGTACTCTAATCACTGTCAATTGTTAGATACATATATAGTGGTTTAAACCAATGGTTCTTTGTTTTTGCTCATGAGGTTGATTACAGTCTGTGGGAAAGCTGAAGGCTCTTTGAAGAAATGATCAATGAATTAAAACTGTCCACTGGCAAAAACATCAGCCATGTTTGATATATAAGAAATTGACGTCCCTGCATTTTGAATGCTACACAAATTGCCTTTGTTTTGACGCTTGCTCGATCTTTTGTCAAATGTTAGGTAGATGGTTCATGGCATTCTTTAGGGCACCAGAAATGGTTCAAAATCTGGTTTTGAAGTCCCAGTGGCCTAATGGATAAGGCACTGGCCTCCTAAGCCAGGATTGTGGGTTCGAGTCCCATCTGGGATGGCTTACATTGGCTGCAATGGGGCACCTGAATGGATAGTTTCCACTGCCAAGATCTGCAGCAATATTTAATAGATAAGACGCTGATGTCTCTGCATCGTGAATACCACACAAATTGACTCACTTTTTTTAGGGGTACTATATTTGATGTAGAAAAATAGGTAGGTGGCTGAAGGCACCAATAATACAGACCCGTTAAGCTGGGCATCTGAACCATTCCTCCAAAACAACAATATGTAGATTTAAGTCCCAGACAGGAGCCTTTGTAGCAGAGTGGCGCAGCGAAGCGTGCTGGGCCCATAACCCAGAGGTCGATGGATCAAACCATCCTCTGCTAAGTACCTAATGCGGCTTCAAGCTAAGGAGCGGTGTTTTTACCAACTTTGGCTTCACACTAAATAATGCCATTTGCTGCAGTGTTACTTTTTAACAATCTGACTTGGTTTTGAGGTGTACTCTAATCAGAGTCAAATGTTAGGTACATATTTTAGGAACTAAGGAAGAGGTGGAATCCATTCTCTTTTAAAGACCGTAATAAGTGTGAAGAAGGCAGTTCTTGTGGCTTTGTGTCGCACCTAGTTTCATTTATAGTCCTAAGGGAGTGATTGTTAGTTTGTGTTGCAGCAGTGGTCATTCATAGTCTTAAGGGACTGATTGTTGGTTTGTGTCGCAGCTGGGGTTGTTTACAGTCTGTGGGATACCTAAAGGTCCTTTGAACAAATGGTCAATGACTTAAAACTGTCCACTGACAAGATCTACAGACATGTTTGATAGATAAGACATTGATGTCCCTGCAGTGTGAATGCCACACAAAATTACTTTGTTTCAAATTGTACTCTATTTGTTGTCAAAAAATAGGTAGGTGGTTGAAGGCACCAGAAATAGTGACCCGTTGCTGTGGTCATTTAAAACTATGCTGTCTAAGCCACGTGGGTTTGAGTCCCAGCTGACAGCTTTGTAGCAGAGTGGCGCAGCGAAGCGTGCTGGGCCCATAACCCAGAGGGCGATGGATCAAACCATCCTCTGCTAAGTATCTTATTCAGGCTTAAAGGAAAGAAGATGTTCTCTCCCAATATCTACTTTTGCTTCATACAAAATAATGTCACCGCACTCAAAGGTTTGGGAGATAATCTCTCCTACAATTAGACAAAACCTTTGGGCACCTCTTTTGTGGTTTAAGGCCCAGCAAAAGTCACTTGCTGCAGTGGAAATTTTTCAACTCAGTCAGGAATTGAGAGTTCAAGATACAACCGTATTACCAAGAACGCCAACCAATTTTGAAGGATAAGACGTTGATGTCCGCGCATTTGTTGCAGCGTGAATTCCTAACAATTCACACAGCAGTTCACACCTCTTCTAGATGTACTCTAATCACTGTCAATTGTTAGATACATATATAGTGGTTTAAACCAATGGTTCTTTGTTTTTGCTCATGAGGTTGATTACAGTCTGTGGAAAGCTGAAGGCTCTTTGAAGAAATGATCAATGAATTAAAACTGTCCACTGGCAAAAACATCAGCCATGTTTGATATATAAGAAATTGACGTCCCTGCATTTTGAATGCTACACAAATTGCCTTTGTTTTGGCGTTTGCTCGATCTTTTGTCAAATGTTAGGTAGATGGTTCATGGCATTCTTTTAGGGCACCAGAAATGGTTCAAAATCTGGTTTTGAAGTCCCAGTGGCCTAATGGATAAGGCACTGGCCTCCTAAGCCAGGGATTGTGGGTTCGAGTCCCATCTGGGATGGCTTACATTGGCTGCAATGGGGCACCTAAATGGATAGTTTCACTGCCAAGATCTGCAGCAATATTTAATAGATAAGACGGCTGATGTCTCTGCATCGTGAATACCACACAAATTTACTCACTTTTTTACTATATTTGATGTAGAAAAATAGGTAGGTGGCTGAAGGCACCAATAATACAGACCCGTTAAGCTGGGCATCTGGAACCATTCCTCCAAAACAACAATATGTAGATTTAAGTCCCAGACAGGAGCCTTTGTAGCAGAGTGGCGCAGCAAGCGTGCTGGGCCCATAACCCAGAGGTCGATGGATCGAAACCATCCTCTGCTAAGTACCTAATGCGGGCTTCAAGCTAAGGAGCAGTGTTTTTACCAACTTTGGCTTCACACTAAATAATGCCATTTGCTGCAGTGTTACTTTTTAACAATCTGACTTGGTTTTGAGGTGTACTCTAATCAGAGTCAAATGTTAGGTACATATTTTAGGAACTAAGGAAGAGGTGGAATCCATTCTCTTTAAAGACCGTAATAAGTGTGAAGAAGGCAGTTCTTGTGGCTTTGTGTCCCACCTAGTTTCATTTATAGTCCTAAGGGAGTGATTGTTAGTTTGTGTTGCAGCAGTGGTCATTCATAGTCTTAAGGGACTGATTGTTGGTTTGTGTCGCAGCTGGGGTTGTTTACAGTCTGTGGGATACCTAAAGGTCCTTTGAACAAATGGTCAATGACTTAAAACTGTCCACTGACAAGATCTACAGACATGTTTGATAGATAAGACATTGATGTCCCTGCAGTGTGAATGCCACACAAAATTACTTTGTTTCAAATTGTACTCTATTTGTTGTCAAAAAATAGGTAGGTGGTTGAAGGCACCAGAAATAGTGACCCGTTGCTGTGGTCATTTAAAACTATGCTGTCTAAGCCACGTGGGTTTGAGTCCCAGCTGACAGCTTTCGTAGCAGAGTGGCGCAGCGAGGCGTGCTGGGCCCATAACCCAGAGGTCGATGGATCGAAACCATCCTCTGCTAAGTATCTTATTCAGGCTTCAAGGAAAGAAGATGTGTCTCTCCCAATATCTACTTTTGCTTCACACTAAATAATGTCACACTTTGCAAAGGTTTGGGAGATAATTACTTTTAGACAAAATTGGGCACTTGGTTTTAAGGCCCAGCAAAAGTCACTTGCTGCAGTGGAAATTTTTCAACTCAGTCAGGAATTGAGAGTTCAAGATACATATTACCAGGTCAACCAATTTTGAAGGAACTAAGGAAGAGGTGTGTGAATCCACACAGCAGTTCACACCTCTTCTAGATGTACCTAATAAGTCAAGTTAGATACATAGATAGGCCAGTTCTTTGTTTTTGCTCATGAGGTTGATTACAGTCTGTGGAAAGCTGAAGGCTCTTAAGAAATGATCAATGAATTAAAACTGTCCACTAAAACATCAGCCATGTGATATAGAAATTTGTGTTGCATTTTGAATGTACATTCCTTTATAGTCTTAAGCTTGGTGATCTTTGTCAAATGTTAGGTAGATGGTTCATGGCATTCTTTTAGGGCACCAGAAATGGTTCAAAATCTGTTTTGAAGTCCCAGTGGCCTAATGGATGGCACTAAAGGGATTGTGGGTTGAGTCCCATCTGAAATGGCTGCAATGACTTAAAACTGTCCACTGACCAAGATCTACAGACATGTTTGATAGATAAGACATTGATGTCCCTGCAGTGTGAATGCCACACAAATTGACTTTGTTTCAAATTGTACTCTATTTGTTGTCAAAAAATAGGTAGGTGGTTGAAGGCACCAGAAATAGTGACCCGTTGCTGTGGTCATTTAAAACTATGCTGTCTACAATATGGGTTTGAGTCCCAGCTGACAGCCTTTGTAGCAGAGTGGCGCAGCGGAAGCGTGCTGGGCCCATAACCCAGAGGCGATGGATCGAAACCATCCTCTGCTAAGTACCTAATGCAGGCTTCAAGCTAAGGAGCGGTGTTTTTACCAACTTTGGCTTCACACTAAATAATGCCATTTGCTGCAGTGTTACTTTTTAACAATCTGACTTGGTTTTGAGGTGTACTCTAATCAGAGTCAAATGTTAGGTACATATTTTAGGAACTAAGGAAGAGGTGGAATCCATTCTCTTTTAAAGACCGTAATAAGTGTGAAGAAGGCAGTTCTTGTGGCTTTGTGTCGACCTAGTTTCATTTATAGTCCTAAGGGAGTGATTGTTAGTTTGTGTTGCAGCAGTGGTCATTCATAGTCTTAAGGGACTGATTGTTGGTTTGTGTCGCAGCTGGGGTTGTTTACAGTCTGTGGATACCTAAAGGTCCTTTGAACAAATGGTCAATGACTTAAAACTGTCCACTGACAAGATCTACAGACATGTTTGATAGATAAGACATTGATGTCCCTGCAGTGTGAATGCCACACAAAATTACTTTGTTTCAAATTGTACTCTATTTGTTGTCAAAAATAGGTAGGTGGTTGAAGGCACCAGAAATAGTGACCCGTTGCTGTGGTCATTTAAAACTATGCTGTCTAAGCCACGTGGGTTTGAGTCCCAGCTGACAGCTTTCGTAGCAGAGTGGCGCAGCGGAAGCGTGCTGGGCCCATAACCCAGAGGCGATGGATCAAACCATCCTCTGCTAAGTATCTTATTCAGGCTTCAAGGAAAGAAGATGTGTCTCTCCCAATATCTACTTTTGCTTCATACAAAATAATGTCACCGCACTCAAAGGTTTGGGAGATAATCTCTCCTACAATTAGACAAAACCTTTGGGCACCTCTTTTTGTGGTTTAAGGCCCAGCAAAAGTCACTTGCTGCAGTGGAAATTTTTCAACTCAGTCAGGAATTGAGAGTTCAAGATACAACTCATTACCAAGAACGTCAACCAATTTTGAAGGATAAGACGTTGATGTCCGCGCATTTGTTGCAGCGTGAATTCCTAACAATTCACACAGCAGTTCACACCTCTTCTAGATGTACTCTAATCACTGTCAATTGTTAGATACATATATAGTGGTTTAAACCAATGGTTCTTTGTTTTTGCTCATGAGGTTGATTACAGTCTGTGGAAAGCTGAAGGCTCTTTGAAGAAATGATCAATGAATTAAAACTGTCCACTGGCAAAAACATCAGCCATGTTTGATATATAAGAAATTGACGTCCCTGCATTTTGAATGCTACACAAATTGCCTTTGTTTTGACGTTTGCTCGATCTTTTGTCAAATGTTAGGTAGATGGTTCATGGCATTCTTTTAGGGCACCAGAAATGGTTCAAAATCTGGTTTTGAAGTCCCAGTGGCCTAATGGATAAGGCACTGGCCTCCTAAGCCAGGGATTGTGGGTTCGAGTCCCATCTGGGATGGCTTACATTGGCTGCAATGGGGCACCTGAATGGATAGTTTCCACTGCCAAGATCTGCAGCAATATTTAATAGATAAGACGCTGATGTCTCTGCATCGTGAATACCACACAAATTGACTCCCTTTTTTTTTAGGGTACTATATTTGATGTAGAAAAATAGGTAGGTGGCTGAAGGCACCAATAATACAGACCCGTTAAGCTGGGCATCTGGAACCATTCCTCCAAAACAACAATATGTAGATTTAAGTCCCAGATAGGAGCCTTTGTAGCAGAGTGGCGCAGCAAGCGTGCTGGGCCCATAACCCAGAGGTCGATGGATCAAACCATCCTCTGCTAAGTACCTAATGCGGGCTTCAAGCTAAGGAGCTGTGTTTTTACCAACTTTGGCTTCACACTAAATAATGCCATTTGCTGCAGTGTTACTTTTTAACAATCTGACTTGGTTTTGAGGTGTACTCTAATCAGAGTCAAATGTTAGGTACATATTTTAGAACTAAGGAAGAGGTGGAATCCATTCTCTTTTAAAGACCGTAATAATTGTGAAGAAGGCAGTTCTTGTGGCTTTGTGTCGCACCTAGTTTCATTTATAGTCCTAAGGGAGTGATTGTTAGTTTGTGTTGCAGCAGTGGTCATTCATAGTCTTAAGGGACTGATTGTTGGTTTGTGTCGCAGCTGGGGTTGTTTACAGTCTGTGGGATACCTAAAGGTCCTTTGAACAAATGGTCAATGACTTAAAACTGTCCACTGACAAGATCTACAGACATGTTTGATAGATAAGACATTGATGTCCCTGCAGTGTGAATGCCACACAAAATTACTTTGTTTCAAATTGTACTCTATTTGTTGTCAAAAAATAGGTAGGTGGTTGAAGGCACCAGAAATAGTGACCCGTTGCTGTGGTCATTTAAAACTATGCTGTCCAAGCCACGTGGGTTTGAGTCCCAGCTGACAGCTTTCGTAGCAGAGTGGCGCAGCGAAGGCGTGCTGGGCCCATAACCCAGAGGGCGATGGATCGAAACCATCCTCTGCTAAGTATCTTATTCAGGCTTCAAGGAAAGAAGATGTGTCTCTCCCAATATCTACTTTTGCTTCATACAAATAATGTCACCGCACTCAAAGGTTTGGGAGATAATCTCTCCTACAATTAGACAAAACCTTTGGGCACCTCTTTTGTGGTTTAAGGCCCAGCAAAAGTCACTTGCTGCAGTGGAAATTTTTCAACTCAGTCAGGAATTGAGAGTTCAAGATACAACCGTATTACCAAGAACGTCAACCAATTTTGAAGGATAAGACGTTGATGTCCGCATTTGTTGCAGCGTGAATTCCTAACAATTCACACAGCAGTTCACACCTCTTCTAGATGTACTCTAATCACTGTCAATTGTTAGATACATATATAGTGGTTTAAACCAATGGTTCTTTGTTTTTGCTCATGAGGTTGATTACAGTCTGTGGGAAAGCTGAAGGCTCTTTGAAGAAATGATCAATGAATTAAAACTGTCCACTGGCAAAAACATCAGCCATGTTTGATATATAAGAAATTGACGTCCTGCATTTTGAATGCTACACAAATTGCCTTTGTTTTGACGCTTTGCTCGATCTTTTGTCAAATGTTAGGTAGATGGTTCATGGCATTCTTTTAGGGCACCAGAAATGGTTCAAAATCTGGTTTTGAAGTCCCAGTGGCCTAATGGATAAGGCACTGGCCTCCTAAGCCAGGGATTGTGGGTTCGAGTCCCATCTGGGATGGCTTACATTGGCTGCAATGGGGCACCTGAATGGATAGTTTCCACTGCCAAGATCTGCAGCAATATTTAATAGATAAGACGCTGATGTCTCTGCATCGTGAATACCACACAAATTGACTCACTTTTTTTAGGGGTACTATATTTGATGTAGAAAAATAGGTAGGTGGCTGAAGGCACCAATAATACAGACCCGTTAAGCTGGGCATCTGGAACCATTCCTCCAAAACAACAATATGTAGATTTAAGTCCCAGAAAGGAGCCTTTGTAGCAGAGTGGCGCAGCGGAAGCGTGCTGGGCCCATAACCCAGAGGTCGATGGATCGAAACCATCCTCTGCTAAGTACCTAATGCGGGCTTCAAGGTAAGGAGCGGTGTTTTTGCCAACTTTGGCTTCACACTAAATAATGCCATTTGCTGCAGTGTTACTTTTTAACAATCTGACTTGGTTTTGAGGTGTACTCTAATCAGAGTCAAATGTTAGGTACATATTTTAGGAACTAAGGAAGAGGTGGAATCCATTCTCTTTTAAAGACCGTAATAAGTGTGAAGAAGGCAGTTCTTGTGGCTTTGTGTCGCACCTAGTTTCATTTATAGTCCTAAGGGAGTGATTGTTAGTTTGTGTTGCAGCAGTGGTCATTCATAGTCTTAAGGGACTGATTGTTGGTTTGTGTCGCAGCTGGGGTTGTTTACAGTCTGTGGGATACCTAAAGGTCCTTTGAACAAATGGTCAATGACTTAAAACTGTCCACTGACAAGATCTACAGACATGTTTGATAGATAAGACATTGATGTCCCTGCAGTGTGAATGCCACACAAAATTACTTTGTTTCAAATTGTACTCTATTTGTTGTCAAAAAATAGGTAGGTGGTTGAAGGCACCAGAAATAGTGACCCGTTGCTGTGGTCATTTAAAACTATGCTGTCTAAGCCACGTGGGTTTGAGTCCCAGCTGACAGCTTTCGTAGCAGAGTGGCGCAGCGGAAGCGTGCTGGGCCCATAACCCAGAGGGCGATGGATCGAAACCATCCTCTGCTAAGTATCTTATTCAGGCTTCAAGGAAAGAAGATGTGTCTCTCCCAATATCTACTTTTGCTTCATACAAAATAATGTCACCGCACTCAAAGGTTTGGGAGATAATCTCTCCTACAATTAGACAAAACCTTTGGGCACCTCTTTTGTGGTTTAAGGCCCAGCAAAAGTCACTTGCTGCAGTGGAAATTTTTCAACTCAGTCAGGAATTGAGAGTTCAAGATACAACCGTATTACCAAGAACGCCAACCAATTTTGAAGGATAAGACGTTGATGTCGCGCATTTGTTGCAGCGTGAATTCCTAACAATTCACACAGCAGTTCACACCTCTTCTAGATGTACTCTAATCACTGTCAATTGTTAGATACATATATAGTGGTTTAAACCAATGGTTCTTTGTTTTTGCTCATGAGGTTGATTACAGTCTGTGGAAAGCTGAAGGCTCTTTGAAGAAATGATCAATGAATTAAAACTGTCCACTGGCAAAAACATCAGCCATGTTTGATATATAAGAAATTGACGCCCCTGCATTTTGAATGCTACACAAATTGCCTTTGTTTTGACGTTTGCTCGATCTTTTGTCAAATGTTAGGTAGATGGTTCATGGCATTCTTTTAGGGCACCAGAAATGGTTCAAAATCTGGTTTTGAAGTCCCAGTGGCCTAATGGATAAGGCACTGGCCTCCTAAGCCAGGGATTGTGGGTTCGAGTCCCATCTGGGATGGCTTACATTGGCTGCAATGGGGCACCTGAATGGATAGTTTCCACTGCCAAGATCTGCAGCAATATTTAATAGATAAGACGCTGATGTCTCTGCATCGTGAATACCACACAAATTGACTCACTTTTTTAGGGGTACTATATTTGATGTAGAAAAATAGGTAGGTGGCTGAAGGCACCAATAATACAGACCCGTTAAGCTGGGCATCTGGAACCATTCCTCCAAAACAACAATATGTAGATTTAAGTCCCAGATAGGAGCCTTTGTAGCAGAGTGGCGCAGCGGAAGCGTGCTGGGCCCATAACCCAGAGGTCGATGGATCGAAACCATCCTCTGCTAAGTACCTAATGCGGGCTTCAAGCTAAGGAGCGGTGTTTTTACCAACTTTGGCTTCACACTAAATAATGCCATTTGCTGCAGTGTTACTTTTTAACAATCTGACTTGGTTTTGAGGTGTACTCTAATCAGAGTCAAATGTTAGGTACATATTTTAGGAACTAAGGAAAGGTGGAATCCATTCTCTTTTAAAGACCGTAATAAGTGTGAAGAAGGCAGTTCTTGTGGCTTTGTGTCGCACCTAGTTTCATTTATAGTCCTAAGGGAGTGATTGTTAGTTTGTGTTGCAGCAGTGGTCATTCATAGTCTTAAGGGACTGATTGTTGGTTTGTGTCGCAGCTGGGGTTGTTACAGTCTGTGGGATACCTAAAGGTCCTTTGAACAAATGGTCAATGACTTAAAACTGTCCACTGACAAGATCTACAGACATGTTTGATAGATAAGACATTGATGTCCCTGCAGTGTGAATGCCACACAAAATTACTTTGTTTCAAATTGTACTCTATTTGTTGTCAAAAATAGGTAGGTGGTTGAAGGCACCAGAAATAGTGACCCGTTGCTGTGGTCATTTAAAACTATGCTGTCTAAGCCACGTGGGTTTGAGTCCCAGCTGACAGCTTTAGCAGAGTGGCGCAGCGAGCGTGCTGGGCCCATAACCCAGAGGGCGATGGATCGAAACCATCCTCTGCTAAGTATCTTATTCAGGCTTCAAGGAAAGAAGATGTGTCTCTCCCAATATCTACTTTTGCTTCATACAAAATAATGTCACCGCACTCAAAGGTTTGGGAGATAATCTCTCCTACAATTAGACAAAACCTTTGGGCACCTCTTTTTGTGGTTTAAGGCCCAGCAAAAGTCACTTGCTGCAGTGGAAATTTTTCAACTCAGTCAGGAATTGAGAGTTCAAGATACAACCGTATTACCAAGAACGTCAACCAATTTTGAAGGATAAGACGTTGATGTCCGCGCATTTGTTGCAGCGTGAATTCCTAACAATTCACACAGCAGTTCACACCTCTTCTAGATGTACTCTAATCACTGTCAATTGTTAGATACATATATAGTGGTTTAAACCAATGGTTCTTTGTTTTTGCTCATGAGGTTGATTACAGTCTGTGGAAAGCTGAAGGCTCTTTGAAGAAATGATCAATGAATTAAAACTGTCCACTGGCAAAAACATCAGCCATGTTTGATATATAAGAAATTGACGTCCCTGCATTTTGAATGCTACACAAATTGCCTTTGTTTTGACGTTTGCTCGATCTTTTGTCAAATGTTAGGTAGATGGTTCATGGCATTCTTTTAGGGCACCAGAAATGGTTCAAAATCTGGTTTTGAAGTCCCAGTGGCCTAATGGATAAGGCACTGGCCTCCTAAGCCAGGGATTGTGGGTTCGAGTCCCATCTGGGATGGCTTACATTGGCTGCAATGGGGCACCTGAATGGATAGTTTCCACTGCCAAGATCTGCAGCAATATTTAATAGATAAGACGCTGATGTCTCTGCATCGTGAATACCACACAAATTTACTCCCTTTTTTATATTTGATGTAGAAAAATAGGTAGGTGGCTGAAGGCACCAATAATACAGACCCGTTAAGCTGGGCATCTGGAACCATTCCTCCAAAACAACAATATGTAGATTTAAGTCCCAGATAGGAGCCTTTGTAGCAGAGTGGCGCAGCGAAGCGTGCTGGGCCCATAACCCAGAGGTCGATGGATCGAAACCATCCTCTGCTAAGTACCTAATGCGGGCTTCAAGCTAAGGAGCGTGTTTTTACCAACTTTGGCTTCACACTAAATAATGCCATTTGCTGCAGTGTTACTTTTTAACAATCTGACTTGGTTTTGAGGTGTACTCTAATCAGAGTCAAATGTTAGGTACATATTTTAGGAACTAAGGAAGAGGTGGAATCCATTCTCTTTTAAAGACCGTAATAAGTGTGAAGAAGGCAGTTCTTGTGGCTTTGTGTCGCACCTAGTTTCATTTATAGTCCTAAGGGAGTGATTGTTAGTTTGTGTTGCAGCAGTGGTCATTCATAGTCTTAAGGGACTGATTGTTGGTTTGTGTCGCAGCTGGGGTTGTTTACAGTCTGTGGATACCTAAACGTCCTTTGAACAAATGGTCAATGACTTAAAACTGTCCACTGACAAGATCTACAGACATGTTTGATAGATAAGACATTGATGTCCCTGCAGTGTGAATGCCACACAAAATTACTTTGTTTCAAATTGTACTCTATTTGTTGTCAAAAATAGGTAGGTGGTTGAAGGCACCAGAAAT
>JALDNG010001389.1:0-59685 GCA_024349245.1 Neodontobutis hainanensis
GTTTGTTTGATTTATTTGAGTCTTTGTAAACTTATTGGTTTGTATGAGTTGTTACTAAAGTGGTCACATCTCTGAGATTTTAGATGTCTATTATCTCACACTTTTATCATTTTTATATAAAAGCGTAATTTTAATTGATATTTTTCATACTTAACACAAATCTAAGAATAATTAATCAAATTAGAAGAAAAATCATGAGTACTGAAATGTCTGTTTAAAAGTATGGGCCGTTGTTTTTGTCAACGGCAGGAATCTTTGAAAGTCGTTTCAGTTTATCAGTGCGCCACTATTTTTGTCCATCTTTTATTGTTAAGAAGTCATATTTAAATCATATTTTGAATTTTTTTCTGCAATGGTTAATATATCGGAGCAATCCAGTTAATATTAATAAATAGGGAAAGATGTCGACAAAATAACTTTATTCGTACCAATTTTCGTTGAAATGTTAAATCGAACAATTTTTTTTAAAAGATAATTACAAAAAACCTGAATTTTAAATATCGCGTTACCTCTATCATTTAATACTTACTTTCAAAATTTCTCATCTTGGATAGGCAGAAGATCCAAGGTTGGCTAATATTCAAATATATTTATGAAGAGTGTTTTAATTACGTAGATGGAGGGGCCTAAATCTAAGTTTATTACATATGCCGCAGTTGTAAGGTTGCTCTTTTGCGCTGAAAAGAGAATAATGTTTCTAATTTGTTAGTTCTTTACTGCTCAATGTTCAGTGTCTCCACTCGAATACGTGTGCCTAAAAGTGGTAAAGCGTTAACTAAGTAACCTAGTAAGCAGAGTTTTGCTCAATAGGATAATATTAAAGAAAAATCTATTCTAAGGATGCTCTATAGATTTAACTCCTCGACGCTCGACAAAAAAAGAAAGACGAAGAAATATATGGCCACCGATAAAATGAAACCATTATTTAATAAACGGACTGACAAGGACGACGAGTAGTTATTTGAAATATTTTCACCTGTGAAAACTTAAGTTAAAAGTCTGATGAAAAATTTTCACCTTCAACAAAAATGGCGCCAGATGCTTATGAATTTCATTTTATAGTTTTTGGTAGCAGTTTGAAACAACAGTTTTCTCTCTGTATGTCGTCAAATTTTGAGGAAACTTTCAAGTTATAAATATTGAAACATGCAAAATCTTCAGCGGTTTTCGTGGAACTTTGACTTATTTTGAAAGTATTCTATGTTATAAAATCAAATTCTAACGTATCTCTATACGTTAGAATAATCTTTTTTTAAAAAGTGAACCTTTAAGAAAAAATCAAAAAGCCATATTTGAATTCACACATTCCACGAAAGTTTATGTGTTGAAACGGTAAACAGACTTCTCGTATTCATGAAAATTAGCCAAAGTTAAAAATTGAAAAATCATATTCTGTTTATATCTCAGATAAAATATTTCTCATGATTTATTGAGTGATTCTTCACCCTAAGCGTTTTTGACAGAAAAAATCCACATTTTTTTGCTGATAAAAAATTGTTCACGGGTAGAACCCACAATTTAAAGGTTTTATTGTTCAACCCGCTAAAGAATCGTGAATTCGATTTTATTATATCTACAATTTATAAGTTGTTATAATTTAATAAAATCAAAAAAAGTTTCTTGAAGATAAAAGTGAGCCAAAATCATAAGAAGAAAATGAGGGAAATATTTGAAAGTTGGATGATTTAACTATCATGAAAATCAACGATAGTTAAACGTAGGTGGATAAAATGTTGAAAAACTGTCCATTTATAAACTAGAGAACTGTAAGTATTTTAATATGCAGTGAATGTAAGCTTTTTAATTTCATTAAACTGGATGGTGAAATTCACGTGACACATTTCATATTTAACACTCCCTTAAGTCACCCAATTATGTTTCAACAGCTTTGTCGGAAATCGATTGTTGTGTATGATGAGTATGGATACTACCTTAGTTGTAAATCATTTTAAACTTTCGAACACTCATCATAAAAATAAGCGTTTCTGCGCAAATATTACTCTTGTCATACACCTAACCATCCGGTAGGAACCTGTGTCAGGGGATAATTTTTTTATCCTGGTTTCGGATCAAGTAAATTATTTCCAAGATTGAATATAATACTAGAATCTAATTTTTCTACTATTTTAAAAATTAAATGTAAACTAATATAACAGTAATGAGAAGAGTGTTTCAAACTAAGTTTATGTATTTCTACCTTTCATGAAGTGAATTATTTTCGAACTTTCCTTTTACTATAAAGCTGATTTGAATAAATTTAAAGGAAACTCATTGGAACACCTCTTTTTATTAATTGAGTTTGGATTTGTTCCGATGTTATTCAATATAAGGCTCATGAACGACGTTCTCAGTCTACAAATTTTATTTGATTATTCCATCTTCGATATCTGGACCCAGTTCACGAAATCGATATATATGTTGCTCACTCATCTGAAGGAGGTTATGTTTCAGTTAAAGACTGTATGATAGGGGGATTAAAAATATTTTTCCAATCAACATCCTCCGTGTAGCTGTTTACAGAATTAAAATTGATATATCCAAAAAAGAAAACCGATGATTCATATTTTTATAATCTACCTCAAGCTTTTTTATCCAACACGCTGATGTCAATTATCTACATTATACCAGAACCTCCCAAGTCAATAGTATGTGGTTCAAAAACTGGAAGACATTAAGTTCTTATTTCCTTGTAAAACTGTAAACAAGAGGTTTTGGCATCCAGATATTTTTGACTGTGTATATCCCAAAACTATAACATGGCCAGAGATACAAAGCCCTGATGCACTTTCGCTCGCCATTTCGTGAATATTCAAAATATAATATCTACTGACAAAGAAATTTGTCTTTAGATGAGTTCACTTTTTCAGCGCACTTTCAAAAAATTTGCGTTTCCATAAGGTTATTCGTCTTGGTAAGCTTTATACAACAATACATCTCTCTTCTGAGCAATTTAACTATTTTAAGTTATCTTATATTTTGGAACGTTGTTTCGAACTGCTGAGAGGATTCTTCTCAGATATGCATTCTCGTGCATATTTTTGGTTATTTTTTATTAACTTTTTTAATCAATCGAATGATTTTCCACCGGCGAAAAAGTTTACTTAACCACAAAAATCTTCCTTTAAGTGAAAATAAACGTTCGTAAACTTGAGATAATATTTATAATGATAATTATTTTCTCCTTAAGTTCGTTTAACGTGTTTATATTAGAAAACTCGAATCTTGTTTATGAATCAAAGTTATTTGAGTCGTGTGAACTGAGAAATCTAGAATTCACTTGAGAAATATATTTATGAAACGATATTCATTGAGAGAGAAAATGCTGCTCTCCATTGGCATATTTTTTCAGTATATTCTCAAAGTTGCCCAAATTGAATAAAATCTAAAATTTTACTCAGTATTAAAACATCAAAAGTTGCTATATCAGATGGTCTCAGTTATCGAAATGCTCGAAATCGTTGTGAGTAACTTTACACGTTAAAATATATAAAATACTTCCAAAACTACATCCAGAGAATACAAATGATTTGATTCGTGTCATATTTTGGCAGACAACTTTCTATCTTATCGTGGAGTTCTAAATTTGGTTAGCGTGTAAAATGCTTGGAAAGCTACATAAATTTGACCAAAATTTTTACTTTTGTCAATTCACGATGAGTGAATGTAGTGCCGATATTTTTTCAAAGGAAGTTACATCTCCAATTGCTTTAGCAGAACTCTGTCCTAGGGTGTTCTGCTTTCGATATGAACTTACGTCTTGATTGATCCAATGTCCAATAGTGTGTTGGTTTGCTCATTCTTTAACTTTCCCTGTCTTTTGTTCTTTAAAAAAGTTTTAATTCCGCTCCATTAGTTCAAAGGTATGAAACTCATCTGGTCAAGATTTCCTATTTGTTTTATAATTTTAAAATAATGGGATAACTCCATGAAAATTAAAAAGGCTGATACCGAAAAGCATCAAAAATTAAAATTACTCGTGTTTTTTATCAGTGTTATGAAGTTTTCGGTATCGAATCATGTCGTCATCGACTTCTTTAATGATTAAAGCTCATTAAACCGTATGATCCTTATTCATCCTTATTGATATTTCACAAAATTTTTTAATTCGTATAAAATAACTGTCGATTAAATTGAAAGCAATTTTTTACTTTATAATTAAATTTTAAGATAGTATTGAGAAATGAAAATTTTAATCTAGGATTTAATGCAGTAATTTTAGGAATTCTACTTTAGTGACGATTCTAAAATGATTACACAAAGTCCTTATGAAATAATTTATTTGCGTTGAATTTTTTAAATAGTTATTCTTTGTTTTTTTCTCATGAAATTGAAAATATATTAACAATTTTACTACGATTTCGTAAAATTTATACGCCTGCTCATTTAATGTTATACTTAAAAATCCCAGAAATATAACTCTAATAACATACGCATTCCACAGATGTGTTTATTTTAAATATTATTCGTTAAAACGTGAAAAAAATTATAATTATTTTTATTTCGCATCTAGAAGCTAAATGGCATTTTTATCCATATTACTTGGTGAAAAGTGGTTATTTCACTTTTTATCAAAACTGAATTAATTTTGAAGCTAAGTTAGTTTATTTCAGTAAACAGATAAAAATATGTTGTGGCACCGTCTAAGCGACGAAATAAGGTGGTTGTTATCTTCAGCCACAGCTTTCTTCCCATCATAGTTAAGTTTAGTTTATACGAGTTTGGTCGAGTTCTTTCAAACTTCGAAGGGACAAATTAAGGTTCTATCGTTGTTTCTTCATTGGTTTTTAAATCATCATTGGAGTTTACAGACTTGAAAACGAACTTTCAACACCTTATACCACATTGATATATTTAGAAGTTTATTCCTCTTGCGATGTGTCCAGTACTTCTAACACGTAGTCTCCCAGGTAATTTATAATATTAGATTTTGGTACAATTCATTGAGAATCAAGTGATCCTCTTTCCTACGCTACTCATCTCTGTTAACTGACACGAGGTTTTGATTTTCACCTAAAGTGCACTTAATTTCCCCACATCTTCATTGAGATCCAGCACCATATGCAGAAACAAGAACCATTTCATTTATTGAAAATATGCTCGCTTGTTTGCTCACAGTTCTTTTTTGGTCAACTGGTATTAGGTTTTTCAAGCATCAACGAATATTTTGGCGAACGTAAAAGAGACGACATTACTCCTGTTGTCGAGGGGCATGCATTCCCATATCAAATCATAAATGTCTTACTTTCGTCCTGCACTTGCCGCTTAGAGTTTTGAATGACTCTTTAATGGCTTTGACTTATCTCGCTGTGATTCGGTTCGTCGAAGGATGATATGATGAATATTTTTATGTTAATGGTTAGGTATTCGAAAAGGAACCTTTCACGTTCTTCAAAAACGAGCATGCATCCATTATCTCTCTTACGATTCTATGAGGAAAACCGACATGAGTGAAAATCTCTTTTAAAGCTTTTACGATATCTGTCGATGAGGTATTCGACATAATATAAGCTTCGACTCATTTAATTAAGTTATCTACATTCACTAAAGTCATTTTATCGTTTATTAGGCCCACGAAATCATAGTGAACTCTCTTAGTAAAATGTAAAACTTTTTTCCATGTGGAAATTTGAGTTTTGAATGAATTTATACGTTATTCAATTTATCATCGTTTGAAAGAGGGGATCATATTTCCAATATCTTGGTTAACGTTCTGAAACCAAATATATTGTATCGCATACGATTTTGCTAAAAATACAAATATAACCTTCGTGAGGGTTGAATAATGTGGCTTATCTGCAACTTTGGGGATATATTTTCCAATTATTTAGAAGAAAGATATATCAGAGAATTGAAAAATCATCCCTTCGTGTATAATATTCCTATAGAGTATGGGTCAAACTCATACGGTTTAACCAATCTAGCCTTGTGACTCTCGCATATTGGGGACAATATTTTATCTCGTTGGGTCTATGTTTGAAATCATTCTCTTTCTGTCGAAACACAAAGATTCCTGATAGTCTGAATGATAAAAAAAATGGCTCAATAGGAATCGCGATGGGATGTGGAAGTCGAGAAAGAGTGCCTTATTTAGAATTAGTAGGCCCTGAAAGAGTAATTTATCTCGAATTGGAGATTCATTTTGTAAATGGCCCATTTTTTGAGTCTTAAACTTACAATTGATGAAACGCTCTTATCTTTCCCAAAAGTAAACATGAGTGGTTTAATGCTCACGGTAACAGTAAGAATTTCTTGCTTCAAGGTTGTTTAAGAGTTTCTTTGTAATCCAGACTAGGCATAAAGCCTCTTTATAGATAACTGAACAATTCTTCTCTGCATTATTCAACGATCTTGATGCACAGTCAGTAGGCTTTGTCTCACCGTATGGTAACCATGTGAAATAAGACAGCGCCAAGACCTTATTCAGAAGAATGATGCTAGAGTTGACTTCATAGATGGAACAAAACGACATAATTATGAATTGCACTGTTCGCTGACTTGAAAGCAATTTGATGAAGAGGCGTCCATTAAAATATTGATTATTTTGGAGGAAGACATAAAGCGTTTCAAAGGTCTCTTACAATTTTTAATGTTGTATCAGTTATAGTTAACCCACAAAAGAATTTACTTTTACACGATAATTTGCTGCTGCTTGGAGTTAATTTCTGCTACTTTTCCTTTGACAAACTGACACTTTCAGAAGAAATGAGAACCCAACAGCATTTAACTTATGTTTGCGTAAATTCGCATTTTTATCGTTCAACCTTCATCCAAAAATCATGCAAATGATCCACAACTTCCTCGATTGTTTCAAAGTGTTCCTCATGTGTCAATCAATGAATTATTTATCGTCAAGATATATCAATGTTATTGGTTTCACCTGAAACTCTATCGACGCATCCCCGACAAATTTCTGGAGCCGAAGCCTATCCGAAAGTTAAACGTCAAAATCTAAACCAATTCTCATGCGTATTAATTCTTTAAAGAGATCGATTTCTTTCATGTTCTTCAAATTGGAAATTCCAGATGCAAGATCTATGACTAAAAATCTTTTCCCCTACAAGTTTAGAAACAAGTATCGATGCGAAGTTGAGGGTATCGACCAACGAACATGTTTGGTTAGGTTAATAGAAAAATCTGGCATATCCTCGCTGGCCTTTCATTTTTAACATGACAAAAGCAGTGGGTAGCGCACTCATTGAATGCAATTTTACCATCATCCCATCTTTTTCCATTCAGTTCAAGACACTCAAGTTGATCCCTTTGACTCAGAGATATGGGTCTTGTCTTTTTAAAGATTTTTAATGTTTCAGGTTTCATATCTATTGTGGATAGAAAGACCTTTTGCAGTCAAATCCCGGTATTGAAAACCTTATTTAATTGATGAAAGGTTTTTTTATATGATTTGCATCTTCAATGGGTTTTACTTCAAACAAAACCAAAATCCTATTACGTCCCATAATAATGCTTTGTCGTTTGTAATTTAAGCCGATAAATTTTGAAACAAGACCTTCAAAATTTATAGATGGTGGAAATGCCCTCAGTGGTGCTACCTTGTGAAAAGTAGAACTCTTTAATACAGTATCTGTCTTCTAACACTCGGACGTCATTCCACGAAAATCTGATGTATTAATAAATATAACGGGTGACCCAATATCTATATCAACCTTGACGCCTTTTCCATTAACATTTAAAAATAAAAGGATGCTTCAAAAATTTAACTTATATTATGTGTTGGTTCGTTTTTATTCTGTCTTGTTTGTTAACCAATTTTTTTGATTTAAAAACAGCTATGAAGATATTCCTTTAGCAAAAACTTAAACATGTTCTATCTAAACGAAGACAACGCTTCCTGAGACGGTAATGAATAACACAGCAGAAGCATCTTCAAGAATAAGAAATAGTTGATTTCGTCAAACGATTAATATCAGTATCGTCATTGGTGATAATGGCAGTTTCTTTTTTGGCACGTATGATTTTTATTGCCTTTGTAACAACTGATTTAAAAGTTAGAGCTTTCATCGACCGTGTGACGGAAAGAACATTTTTCGATGTGTCGAGAAGTCCTAAAACAGATTCATCCAAGAACACTCTGTCAAAGAACTCGCCAAAGTTGCATTATCCCACCAACTTCTGCAGGTGCAGACTATTCATTGAGAGCGTTGACTTAATTTTTAGGCGAACCAAGAACATATAACCTTAAGTCATCTTTTAAGACTCCAGGTTAAAACTACTTTTAAAAAACTAAGCAAGTTAGGTAAATTCCAATTATCCGGATATTTATTTTACCGACACAATGCAGACAACGTCGTATGTGTTATTCCAACCACAGTTAATAAAAAGAGCGAAAACTATTCCCATGAAGCATTGTTAACCATCACACTGCGTTTTCTACATCAAACCCACCTGCTTAGCCTATCATTTCAATCTCGTCGCAAAAGATCTAATTTAGAAAAAAATTAAACTAATTATTGACTCAGCCGAAGCCGCTAAATAACACGATTGTTATCTTCAAACACATCGGTCTTCATGTGATTTCATAAAATTCAATGTTAGTTGAAAAATATTTTGGAGTCAACGTGATTTATTTTTTTAATCCATATTTTATGGATTTTCAGGCTATTTGGTATTCCATATTTAGGTAATCCTTTGCGCATGCTCGTATATTTCAGGTGGTGAAATAAAATATTACAACTTGATTAGTATGAGGTTCTAAAATTTTTAAATTATCGGGACTTAACGATTGATGAGTCAAAAGTCAAGTAGCTTGTTATTGTGTTCAAAAGTAAATTTTTACAGTCGTGCTGAAGGATTTATTCCATCCAAGAAGATAAATATATCAATGTACAAATTTACAAAATACATAACAGTGACGAAATATGAAGACTATAGCGCGATATTGAGCATAAATACAAATTTATCACCTCGTTTGGAGAGATTTCTGGCGTTTAATGATTCATATGGTCGTTCTTATTCAAATTGTTTCGCTCACAAGATAGTTTGAATGAACTTACGTTGGACTTCAATGCGCGAACTTCATGATGTGATTTCAGTCTGATCTTTCAGAAAATATTTTGATTGACCGATGCAAACATTGTATCGGTACTTTTTTAGTGAACTTTCCAAAAACCATTTTATGAAAAGAAAACCAATGGAGGGTCATAGCCAGTTACTTAACGCGAAACTTTTTCAAAATTTGTTCATATTGAAGAGACACTTTTCACAGAGGAAAGAACATTTAAAAGAGGATGTATTCTAAATTGAAATAAAATATTACCTTCTTTCCTCCCCCCTCAAGAAAGAATAATTCTAGGCCATAAAACCAAGTGATGACTATGATCGTGAATGAAATAATTTAAGCAGAATCAAGGGACTATGAATTTTTTGTAAGATAGAATGACTAATTAACCACGAGGGAAGCTAAATCTCTTACATCGTGCGATAATTTTACGTTAAACTACGCAATGTCTGAAACCTCATCCCAATTATCAGTGTGTGCATTCAAAAGAGTTTCGCGGCGAGTAGTTATCTAACGCCTTCCTTCAAGAGAATCCAAAAAGAAATAAATTTAATTCGCCAAAAAGTCAATCATTGAGAAAACTTTTCTTCTCCAAAAAAGCCGAGACATTATTTTGAAAGAGAACGAGCTATGTTGAAATATTTTTTTATGAAATACATCAAGTAAAAATTTTAGAATCCAACCTTTACGAGCTTAAATAGGCAAGCGCGTTAAGAATAAATACTTTTAAAGTATTCATTAATTTTATGAACGAGGCACAAATGCAAACTTCGAGTTTTTTATTTTTAATAGGAAAATATTTAAACTTAAATATTTTTGAAGTTGTCTTCAGAATAATATTAAATTATTTATGTGATTGCGCAGGTGGTCATCAGTAAGTGGGTTTTAAAATAAAATTCGCTCAGAAGAATATTTGTATAAAGCCTCAAGTATCGCTATTTTTAAAATATACCAAGAATTAAATAGAATAAATAGGATATATTTAGAGAAAATTTTATAATGACATCCGAAAACGGTTTTAGTTTAGCCATTGTAGCTTTTTCATCGCGTCCATTTGTCTCAAAATCCAAGTCAAAAACTCTGGGAGAGATGTTTAATGCTTTTAAATAATTAACCCACTAAGTATCTACGTATTTTACTTTGATGAAAAATGTGTTTAATTTTTTTGACAGTAATATAGTGTTCACTTGGAAATATCGTTCTTTCTGTTAAGGATAGCGGAAAAATTTTAAAAAATGGTAAATCTCCATGTTGAACAGAGTATTACAAATAAAAAAATAGTACAAATGTCATAAATGATTTTAAAAAACATGGCTGATCGGAGAATTTCGTGGAACTGGAGATTTATAACATTTTAAAAATCATAACGTGGCACATTTAAGTCAATTATTCTTCACAAATTAAGGGCACTTTTCTGAAATTACAAGATCTTGCGGACGACTTCAAATATTTTTTGCTGATATTTACACTTTTGTGTCAGAGCATGAATGTAAAACTTAAAATAGATTGTCGGTCAGGAATAAAATCTGCCTATAGTTTGAATGACTTTCAAAATATAACTTGACGGACATTTTTATGAAGTAACAGGGAGAACGATTCTCTTATTTCATAAATAAAAGCTGAACGTCAAATCTTCACTTTTATCGTAAAATCACGAAACAGTTTAGTTTAGTATTATTGTCAGACGATACATTGAACTTTAGACTTTATTTCATATGTAAAAATTAAGTCTGGGAGTTTGTTAAATTTGATAGACACTATGGAATTTATGATAAGTATAATTATATTAAACTACCTATCAAATCATTTTTGTGTATTCTATGGGTATGCATCGCACGGAGCGATATAAATCTGTTACCAAGGAAAATTTCAGCTGATGTAAATATTGAAAAAATTTCCTTCTAACTTTCAAGCCATTATGTCTTGCGCAATAGAATCTTCTATATCTTTCAGTATAGTCGTCGCATTTTAACTATGATTCAGTAAATGAAATTATGTTATCATATAAGCTTCGTATGATTGAGATTTATGGGCAAAAAGATTTTAATTGTTCAAGCATGTTTTTTTAATTTACTCGTGCATTTTCATTTTTAGTTTGTCTTAATAAACAGATTTTCTGGTATTTGATCGAGAAGCGTAAAAATTAATCCGGTATTAATATTTTTTTCGTTTGGTTTTAAAATTGATAGAAGTTAAAAACGTAGTTATTTATAAAAATACACAGGATGATAAAATATAGGTTACGATGAGGTTTATTAAAGTATTTCAATTAATTCCCATTTAAAGCGCCATCCATACATGCGTTGAAACTCATTTCGGGAATCAATTATGACGTTTATTTTCGTTTGCGCAAGCTCACATTAGTAGATTTGTGACTACCCAGATATGGCTGATAAATGTATTTGTTAACGTATTACTCTCAGATAATTCTTCTTATTCAGGGAAAAGGTAGAATTTGGGTTGAAATACAGTCGTGATAGCCAATATTGTTCAAAAAATCAACGTTATGAACAGATACCTCAACCACCTCCTCACGATCGTCATGACCAATACGGTAGTGCTTCTGCGTACAAATGAAGGTTACAATCCATACCCACCGATGGAGCGCGATTACGGGCACGGCAAGCCTCAAGACCATAGATCAAACCGCGCGCCTTCTCCAAGATCGTACCCACCAATGGATGAGTATCCTATCGATGGTAATAATAAAATATAACAAAGACCGACGAGACAGAAGACGCGATTCGAGATACGAAGATCGTCGAAATTCCACGTATGATTATCCTCCAAGGGATTACCCTCCATACCCTCCAGAGCGGCGACGAGATAACTATCGGGAACGTCGTGAAACTCGTGAAGACTATCCTCCACCACACCGACTCAGGGAGGAGCCATATGACAGACGCTCAACTCGTCGGTTCGCCAATGCTCCTAACAAAAGAAGCCCTCCTCGCTCTAACCGATATCAAGGTAAATTTTATCTAATTTCAGATGAATATCCACGCGCTGAACCTGCTAAAGAAGGTTTTTTTTATCTAACCTCAAGATATTATTGAGGATTCCATTTTCCTCTCAAATCTGCCACCGGATGTTACTGTACATGAGTTAGAATCTTTATTTGGCTCAATTGGTGTGATTCAAGTTACAAACTCTTCGATTTAGACTGACAAAAGAACGGGGTTGTATAAAATCAAAATTTATTATCACCCGGATGGTACCCCAAAAGGAGAGGCGTCGATTTATTACCAAGACTCACAAGCCGCTAGAGCTGCAATAGAGTGGTTTAATCGTAAGTTTTCCCGCATTCCAGCAGATTCTGAGCTCAGAGGTACCAGAATTAATGTTCAAATGGCCGAGCGTACTTATTCAACCAGATATGCAAATCGAGGCGGTCGAGGTGGTTTTCGTGGAAGTGGTGTTGTAAGGGGTAGAGACGATCGGGACTACTCACGAAATCCTCCCAATGAGGAAACTGGGTCAAGTAGGGGTAAAAGGCCCTTATGTATTTATGTGTTTTAATTGGTAGTCATTCAGCCTGGGGATTGGGTATGTAATGCGTATTTGAATATGATCACGTTCAGTTGTAAAAATAATAACTTTTCATGGCGTACTTCGTGTAATCGATGCCAGGCTCCTAAAAGTTCTAAGCCCGATTCTAACTCTGGAGCACCACAAGGGTCGTCTTATGCTGATGATATTAAAAAAGGCTCCCCTAGATCCGGAAATCCCTACGTTCCTCCTACTAACTACCCATATACATAAATGGGAAATATATAATATTTATGTTAATTGAAGTTTCATGAGTTTTTTCAGACATTCGATTGTATAAGTCATTAAGTGTTCGATGTTGTTCGATTCTTTGTTATCTTCATTTTTACCTTGCAGAAGGCTGATCGTCTCCATGAGGTTGAGTTCATAAAAGGAAATTGTATCTCTTGCGATTTTTCAACTTGCTTACCTTCGAAGTGTAAGAAAGGCAAATCCCATGATTGCCGCAAAGAAAGGGGTAAAATGTTCTTCCCCTATCCATATCATTTCCCACGCTTTTAGGCCGTCGAAGAATGCAAACTCTGTACGTGTGTATTTGTTTACCTCGTTTGAAGTTTAAAAGAAACCACCTATATGTAAACATGCACAGTGTTTCACTGTTCCCTTTGATAATATTTAGCCAGAGTTTTTCATCCAATAACAGAATATAAGCCTTAGCCTACCTGCGTCAGTCGAACTAGGATTTCATTAAAAACATTTTGGTTTTTATTCTTTGGAAATCTTGGCCACATTTTTTTCATAAGTTCATTGAAACATGTGTAACTTTTTGATTCTCGAAGTGATCAATTTACATACCATTTTGCATCACAAACAAAATAGGAGCCAACAGATCAGTCATACCTTGAATGTAACCGATTTCTATATGTTCGAACGTATATCTTTGTCATTATTTTAACTTACACGAGTAAAATGTTCCTAAGTTTTTTTATGTTGCTTTTTTTTGTGAAAAATTGGATATTTTTGTCGCATCTTTCAAGATCTCGCTCTATCCACTTTGAGTATTGGATTATCTTTTTGTTTTCCTCTAGATCGTCTAAGCGATGAATATTTTCATTCTTTTGATCGATTAAGGACATGCCCAACACCTTATGACAATGTTTACGACGAGACATGTATACGTACTCTAATTCATATTTATCGATTAAATGGTCACATTTTAACATTATTGGCCACACCTAAACGTCAAACGTTTGCTCAACTTTTCTTCGATTTTCGGGTTGAATTTTCCCAAACAGTGCCTGGATGAAAATCGAATCCTTCGAAGATTCATCTGCCAAATCTAAAGTCTGCTTTTTTAGCTCAATTCGTTTAAACAGTTGGCGCAGTTGTGTTATTTTGGCAGAAAAGTTATTCCCTTCATTTATTTTAACAGTCACATTTCGTAAAAATTCTCATGGTGATACATCGAACGAGGCTCGATATCAGGTTCGTTTTCGTTGAATTCCTAAGGTTATATCAAATTGAAACATGAATTTATCCACATTCGAGCCCATTACTTTTACAGTCGATGAATCTTTGTTGACATGGATGATTTTCTCCTCGATTTCTGGAAAAGAGAATGTCATGAAGTTTATTTCTTTCTTCGGACAACCTCCGATATCATTTATTTTACTAGTTATTGACGTTACACAGTTTAAACGCGCCAGGTGCACGTCGAGTATCATTATAAGGTTGTCCAAGGTCCTAACGTTCATATCCTTGAAAAAGTATCGTGGTGTCACGTTTCCATTCGAAAGAGTGAGGATCATGCAAATTTGTTCCCCTTTTTATTTTGACGAGTTTACCATGACAAATAATTGTGATGGTTGTGTTATGAAGGATTTCGAAGTCGTGTTTGGGTGCATTCCATTGAGGAGGTGAAGAAAAACTCTCGTCTGGCTGATAAAACACGTAGTTTGGGACCCAAATCAGCTTAATTCGGGCACCTTCGAGCTCGGAAAGGAATGCCAGGTAGCCACACGTGTATTGACCGTTCTAACTCAACCATTTGAATCACTTGGTAACTATAGACTAGATTCTTTGCGAAAACGATAGTCCTGGACTGGTCCATGAACATTAACCAGACGATATTCCTGTACGCCATTATTTGGTCAAATGGCATGTTCTTTTATACGAATTTATTACCTGATTAAAAATCTTGAGCATCTGCGTATCACAGATCTGGTGCGAAAAATATCCGAGTTGAGAGCGCTTGTTGTTAACAATCGATTCTCGTATGTGACAAGGCCCCTCTTAACTTTCGAAAGGCGGTGAATTACCCATTAAACCGGTGACAATGTTGGAGTAAACCGGGTTCCTCATCAAAGCATCATCGATGTAATAATTTCTATAATAATTTAAGAAAATACTCATGTATAACTAGGTGATTCATTAACTCTCTCAACGATCCTTCTTGAAATATCAGTAGAACCCAATCTTTGAGTTCTTTTAATAAGCGTTGGAAATGATTACGTTTATATTTTTCTTCCTTGAGAGCTTTGTTTGGCTGTGTTACGCCTTCTTTATAAGTGTGAGGCGCGAGTATGGAATTCAGCTTGGCATTCTCATCCATAACTTTCGCCAGTAACTCTTCTGAACTTGAAAATCGTTTGTATTTCGTGGGTTTTATGAGACCATGTACAAAAATGGTCGTTAACGTCTCTTAAAATCAGTCATCGTTTATTTAAATATTGGAAACAACGGTAATTTTGTTAGAAATACTTTTTGGGCCGTTATATATAAATTATGGTTGTAGATTTTGTTCTTTTTATCCTCTTATCTGTATGAACATGGTTAAACTTGGTGTGATATACTCAGCTATTTACGTTTGTAAACTGATCAATTACATCGTCGAAATACCCGGATAAAAACACTGCCTAAAAGTGTAATCGTTTTTATTCTTTTAGTTTTTTTATCTCGGAATAAAAATCTTATTTTGAAACAAACGAAATTTTACGTTTTAAGAATTAAAAAGACAAACTTTTTTCTGTTTTAAAATCTTAAATTTATTGGTGTTGAGAATTGTTAAATCTGCACTCGTGCAATTGTTTACAAATGTAGTTATGAGTATCTGCGATAATTAACATCCAACTCACTTTAGTCAATAAAGAAAAGAAAATTTTTGAGCTGTTGATTTAGAAATAAACTATTAAAACCGAGTGATATTGTATTCATTGTTTTATTTGGCAGGCGCGATACATTCATTTTTTATGTCGTCAAGGAAATTTATGGTAAAGTAGAATATCTGTAGAAAACCCTGATGTTATGATTCATCAAATTGACACCATGTCCTTTTTCTTACATCGACGAATCCTGACAAATTTTGTATATTGAATGTAATTTAACCGAGTCACAAAATGAAAATATAAAACTGGTGAAAATTTGCTATTTTTTCTTAAACAGTGTTGAAATTTAAATTTTCTCGCAATTTGGTTGTTAGTATGGATGGAAGGTATAGGTAATTAAATCAAAATTAGGGTTTATTGTGGTGTAGGTGCTTGAAAGTTGGCCTATAACAACAGTATTTGTGGATTTTCAACCCTTAAATCAGTGATTTGAGATTTAGTGTAGGAACAAAATCCTCCTACTACACTAACTTGACGAAAAAGTACGAAGCTTTTCTAACTTCAATATTTTGTAAATTATTTTAGGACTAATGCAAAAAATAGAGTATTTAAGGTATATCTTTGAGTCGCTCAGATTATCAGTATCAATAATATCTTTTGTTAAATTCTTGGAAATTTTCATCAATTTAAGTGAGATTAAATCAGAAATAAATCTTCCTTAAATATTTAGAAATAATTTTAATTCATAAAAAATGTACAATTTATACCATTGACTTTGAGGAGTACGCTTCTTCCTTAAGTGTGTTGTACCTTTAAGATGATATTTTGCAGTGTGTAGAATTTTCGGTGTTATTTATTATTCACAAATTGTAATAATTACTAAACAACATTTAAAATTGAAAATTATTAGTTTCTTATAAAAACCTAGCCACGAGGCATGAAGTTTATTTCTTCACTAACTATTATTAAGGTGTAGTTTACGTATTAGGTCAGACAACAAAAAATCAAGAACGAATGAATTATTATTGTTTATCAATAGTTGAATAAAACACTTTTTGAGGCAAACGGCTGTTAAATTTAACTGTAGATATTTTTATTTATCAAACTGAAAAATATACTCATAAATTTCCATCATAAAAGTTTTTTGAAAAGATCTTTCATAAATTTTCAAAATATCTGATTTATGAAAAACTAAAATTAGATCGTCCTAGTTTTCGTGAAATATCTATCCACCCGTGCTTAATCACCATCCAGACTATCGATATAAATATACTGCAATAACTTCAAGGAGAAAAACTTAATTGATGTGAATCTGTCAAAATTCGCAATCAAAAAATAATTATCTAAAATTATATAAAATTCGCAAATGAATTGAAAGAATGTTTATTATGGTTCAATTATGACTTGTTAAGATCATTAAGAAGTTAGGCCTTATTTTAAAATAGTGTTTTGTAAAATTAACGTTCATTAGGCTTTTTTACCATTGAGAAAATCATAAACATGATGGTTTCAAAAATAGTTATCAAACATTTAAAAAAGCAATATTCTGATTCTTTGTTAAGTTTATAAATTGACACTCGAAGTAAGCGTAGCTTTATAAAAACTATGCATGTTATCATAAAGAATTCTATTGCTTCTTTCATCAAAGTACCAGGCTAAATTCAGCATTGTAAAAATTTAATTCGAAAATATAAAAAAGAATTTTTCTGGTTTGAAAATTTAAAAATTTGTTGAAAACTGAAATAATGGTTGCAATAAAAGATCATGCGCAAAATGTCCGATTCTATCCTATCTTAATAAGAAACATAAAAGTTTAAATCAGTTTTTACTGCATAAATCCTTGCTGACGGACTCAATCAGGTCATTGTGTTTTTTAATAACAGAGATTTCCACGAATTTTTTGACCTGCGATTTAATTAAACATTTTCACCTTTTGTTTTAGATCGTCAACCAACTGGTCGAGACAAATGACTTGCATTAAAAATATAATTGCAGGTGGTTGAATATGGTTGATTATGTACAAATCTCGGCTTTGTTATTCTTCCTTACAATATACTGCATATTATGAAGGTAATACAGAAGTAAAACAAAAAATATTTCAAATTAAATTGGACCGGATTTGGGTTCAATTTAATCTGGTCATTTTGTATGATAAATCCGACTGATGTACATGTCCTGCAATTTTATCAATATAACTGAGAGGCCTAATCAGTGTAACTGTTGGTAATAATACGGTATGATAAATTTGGATCTTTTCTAAATGAAACATTTATAACAATTTTTTATTCACTTTCGATTTTATACTTCAGGGATAAAGCGGGAGCATGGATCTAACAGATTCTTCTCAAAGTCGTTGGAGGATATATAAAAATATGGCAACGTACCTTCAACTCACAAAATTACTTCCTACTCTGATAAAAATTCAACTTCTAGAAATTATTATCGAACGTTTTAAACTGGTAAAGGAATTCGCATTAATTCGATGGTTGATGACAAAATTCATTCCTCCAGATAATACAAAATATCTTTAAATTATCCAGTCGAAACACGATAGAGGTTAATCTTATGGGATATGGTTATGATAAAGATAAACTGAACAAGTCCACCGTTGGAAGATTCAAAAATGTAATTTGATTTCGAAGATTAAATAATGATTAAATTAAAATCCGAAACGAAAAACAAAATTTAAACTCATGGTGGATCGTGCGATAAAGAAGAATGAATCAAAAGATAATTTTTCATGATAAAATAAGAGAAAAATACCAATGTTAATATCCCAGTTTAACTAAGATTCTTATAAAGAGGTAAACTTTGGCCAACAGCATGCGCAAATTAAAAAATGGCCACATTCACTAACTTAAATTATTCCAAATTTTTAACATTTTTTCTGGCGATGCATAACACCATATATAAGTGGGATAATATAAAATCTGTGCACCAATTAACGATTTTCTCTTCGTTTTATGTGGGGTCATTTAACAATGATCGTTTTATTTGCTGAAATATTTTATTGTTTATCTCAATTCATAGGTTTTATGAACTTCGAGGTATCTGTAAATTGCAAGATAAATAAAATTCATTCCATATTGAATAGTTGATCTACAACTTTTGCACTTTGGTAGGTCGTTGTCGGAAATCATTTGAGAATACTCGCGAAGTGACCATTTAAATTTTATCATTTAATGCTAAAGGTGTTTTTAGTTTTGAAATAAATTTTTCATGTTATATAAACAAAATTTGTTCTTTATAAGAATTATATAAATTTGTCTGAATATGTATCAAATGTAAAACAAGTTTCGTCTTTGTTATTTCCACGCTTCTTTTTTAAGTTTGAATATTAAGTTCGAAAAATAATCCTACTAACAAGTGTTTCGATCCAAACAGGTTCTTTTTCATAAAGTTTTATTTTGATATACTGCTGACCCAACGAGTATCAAATAAACTGTGCCTTTAAAGAGACAAAGTTATAAACCTCTACCATCATTGAGTTTTTATTTTATTTAATATATGTCAGTGTAATTGAAGGTACGCATGCACGGACTGTCTCAGCTAACAGAAAAGTCAGTTATGAATTGCGCATATAGGTAGAGATATGTGAATATTTATTTTAAGAACAAAACTATAATGGAGGTAGTTGGTTTGGTTTTGGATGGTTTTAGAAGTAGAAGAGAGATGAGTACAAAAATTAATTTTTCATCATGGAGGGATATTAAAATAACGCCACTCTGATCACATGTATTTAAACGTATACGTCAAAATAATTATTTTTATTTCGGCTTTTTAATTAGTTTGATAAATTAAGTTCCACGTTAAATATTAACCTTTGAAAAACATCCATCCTGAACTTTTTCGGTAAACATGGGAGTACAGTACACTACAAAAAAGTCGAAGATTTCTTGCTACAGGGTTGAAGGCGTTCCTCTCTGCGACGTAAAACACTGGGCAAATGATTTATATATAAGTCGAGTGTTTATTTCAAAATGAATTTTGAAGAAGAAACCTCAATGTCAAAAAATATATATAATTTGTATAGTTTTATATCATATCACCATTAATTATCTGAAAATTAACGATTCATAATAACTTCTTTTGTGTGATAATTTATTTCGATGAAAAATTTTACATTTTCACAAATAAAAACTGTTTAAAATCTATTTACTAAAAACGATAATATTAGATATCACGTCTTTTAATATAAATCGACAGTTCGTTCTTCCAAATTGCTTATTCAAAAAACGTGCGAATATATTGCGCACGTGCGTATATTATTTTTATGCACGTCTTTTTGGATTGTAAGAATTTACAGAACAAACATTTTACTTTTTCATAAAATATTCTAAATTTTCTTTTCACTCAAGTATACTATACTCCCATTTATTTTAGGTTATCGATTTTTTATTTTTCATTATATTTATAGTATAAATTATCTAGCTCTTTACCTTTATAAATCACCTTCATTCAAAAATGATATTCATATTCGTAAACCGTTTGCCTGAAATTGTATTACAACGATGGTTAAATTTTCCATCAATAATCCTTTGAGAACTCATCCAATTTATATCATATTTAATGTCTTCAAACAACTATTCTTCGAAGTGAATCTTTTATTTAGAGGATAATTATATGATATTTTTGATAAAGTGTTTGATCCATACGAAGAATATTAAAAATAACTTGCTTTAAATTAAACTGTGATTCAAAAATTACTTAGCTTTAATGTGCAAATTTTATAAAAGAAAGAAAATTGGCAAAACACTTAAAATGATAAAAAGTGACGAAAGTTGGTAGAAATGATTGTAATAGCCAACCAGGTCTTCTACGCTCCCCGATTTGAATGGCGGTTGATAGCAATTTCATAACTAACAGGTATCTACCTTATCCTAGTATTAGACATATTGAGATTATTTCTACACTTGGTAATGCCTTTTCTTTAGAGCATGGGTTCGTTTAATCCCCTTAAAATATTAATGCGACAGTTTCTATACTTTAAAATAAAAGTATTCATCGAACAAATTCTTATTTTTTATGAAATATTGAGAATTGTATGAGTGATCGGATAATTCAATAAAATTAGCACTGTCCGAGAAAAATGGCTGTCATATAATTTTTAGGATAGACTGAAGTTGATGCCGCTTGTCACTCTTTAACACCCGAGGGTTTAAACCCGCGTTACAGAGACTTTCAAGAGAAAAAATTAGGGGTGGGCAAAATTTTGGCGCCGTAGATCAACAAGGAAGCAGTTGAAGAATTGTGTTTCTCCATGATGTTGTCCTTCATTACAATCATCGTGATTGACGAAACAAATATTTTATTTAAGAACGAGCTCATCATAAATACGGAAATCTGGATAAAATTGAGTCATCCCTTTTAAAAATCAAATATTAAAAGGTACGCTTTGAGGTATTTCCATAAATCAAAGGATTCCATCGTCCATGCCACATCTACAGATTTTAATTAAATATGAAAATTATCTTGGCTCAAAGGCTTTTTAAAACCAATGTTAAACAATAAATAAACAACGGAGATTAGCTCATATAATTGTCTGCGGCGCGCGGTAGCGTTTTTTTTAATTAATTAGTTAATTTCCAAAATTCAAGAATTTGCATCTGAACAACACGAAAATCATAATTTAAAGCAAACAACATTTGCATGTCATGACGTGTTTGAACTTCTTAAAAATGTTAAAGAACATATGTTGATCCACGTATGAAAAAGTGGTTTAATTATCTTTAGAACTTTAAATAACTCATATTCCTTTTCAACATATAAAAATGGATAATTATGTTAATATTCTTTAAAAGATTTACTTTAATATGATTGTCATTTTCTTATATACTTCCAGTCGTGTTTTAGTGTCAACATTTTAACAAACAAAAAGAAGCTTTAACATATTGCTGAGTGAACAAAATTTGGTATTTTCTTTCAAATAACTGTTTTCAGCCAATGTTATTTTCCCATATCTTTATCTTCAAAGTCGTGACAAATGAAAACTTATAAAATGTTCCCTCATAGATAAAAAAATTGGCCACACGAACAGAAATTTAGATTTATTCCACGAATAATACTAAACGATCAATATTTGTTGAATTTTTCAAAAAAAACATGTAAACAGATTGCACTGACTTCTGTGAAAAACCTAATTTTGTTTCTAGAAACTCTAAAATTTAGGAGAAAGCGTCTTCAACATTTTTGTCATATAATGAATAAATGGTATGAGATTTGCTTTCAAAAGAATGTTTTTGTGAATTTCTTAACTTTAGTCATGCTCTTATCATCACAACCTTTCGTGTGAACAGAGTTCAATTTTCTTGTCTTACAAACTGTAAAAATTAGAACAAATTTCAAAAAACATTCCATTCGATATTTGACATCGATCATACCCGAAAAATTTCATAAATTTTAACCATGCGAAACATCAGTTGTTAATTTATTAGGACCAAATGAAAAACAAATTCGAATACTAAGTTATTTTTGAACAAATATTCATTTAATTTTCTGCAAAGATGTTACCAATTTATAGTCAAATCATTGCGTATGATCGACTAAATGTACACGTCGTTGACTTTAATTTAAAGATTTTACGAGTTTTAATCTTTCCATTACAAATTCTAAGATTCTGATAAAATATATGAGATGAAGAATATAGCTAAAATAGAAAAGCTTGGTTTTATTTGATGAAAAAGAACGAATAAAAACGATATGCGTCGATAATTATGAAATTATAATTTAGATCAACAGTTTTTATTCTTAAAAGCCTAGATTCTAAATTTTTAAGAAATTAAGAATTGTAAAAAATATCAATTTTAATAAAATTAATTTTAATTTTTACTTGATATAAAAATTATATTCGATTTAAGCTGACAAGATAATCCTGTGCGCCACTTCAGTTATTTTTCAGAATTTCATTTTTATCTTCTGAAACGATTTAAAATTTTCATTATTTTATTCATCGATGTCTTGATACTACCTCATGTTTAATTTGGTTTTGTGTTAGGTATGTTTGTTAAATATAGGTCATTAATTTATTTTTTCTCATTGATTGATTTAGTGAAAATTTTTAATTCAGAAAATTAACCATGCACATCCATTGTAAACCGTTGACTTTTATGTTATTATTTATCCTATTTGAAGAAATATAATCAGCGCAGAAAAAGATGTGTTATTTTTTGTTGAAAATGGTACATAATAACTATTCGGTATGTCTTCCCAATAAGTTTACGTGTATTCACGCTCTTCGAGGCGACTATACTTACAAGGTTTTGGCCCTTCGTCAAGCTTGTACAGACAATTTTTAACGTCTTCTGTTGTTGAGTAGTTTTTGTATCCCACCCATTCAAAGAATCTTCCTTCCTTCCTAATCCCACTAAGGCGACCTAACCTCAAAATTATACGTTTTTCGTTTTAAAGTTATTCTAGAATACGATTTGTAAACGTTGAACATGTTTGCACATGTGGTTTACACACGAATTTTTAACTTTTCTTTGATTGATAAACCTCTCCTGTTTCCAATATTTAAATCACCTATGAGACAAATATTCATTTTTTTCAATTTAGTTGATAAAATAATCAAGCATTAATTTTGAAGTATATTTTATATCTGAATGAAATTAAACGTATTTGAGTTTTCCGGAATCTCATTATGTCAATTTGTAACTTTACAAACCTGATTATTTTTTGTATATTTTGACCACTCTCAATTTTAATCAATTAAAAACCCAATCTTATTGACTGCTAGAAAGATATATGATAAGTGTAATTTTTATGAACTTTTTCTCAAATATGAAAAGAAATCAAGTTATACAAAAATAATTATTTTTGAACACCATTTCCTTTTCTCGTCAAGTAATGCAGTTTTTTGTGAAATTTAAAATTTTTTTCATTTTTGAGTGTCCTATATGTCTTTTGATGGACTCGAGATAAATAAACAACTCAAATAGAATTGATTGATTAGATATCTATTTTATTTATTTAAAAGTAATGAAAGTTTCAAACTTTTTGTGACTAAATGCGGCAGGTTGTCCTCTGTAGTTCATTAAAAGAGATAGCTTTACATCCTCAGGAACACATTCCATAGAGGTAAGGTCGATCTTAGGTCGAATAGAGTATTGGATTTTTGTGGGGAGAGTCTCACACTATCTGGCACATGTGGTTTACGCCTAAATGAGGGGGCAGAACACTGTTAAAGCGATGAACGGCAAAACCGAACAAAATAGCTCTACCGAAGGGTGTAAAATACATGAAAACATTCTTCGAAAGACGCCAGGATAGCTTTGACTCATCAACACACTTCAAAAGGCCAACTGTATAACCTTAAATGTGAAAACCAAATCAATCTTTTTTCAATCAAACAAAGTGAAATAATAGCATCTAAACTTAACTATTTATTTTTTCATATAAAAAATTTCGCCAGAATATCAATTAAATTTTTCAAAATGATCTCAAATAAGATTGATTTTTGATTGCGAGTTTGTTCGATAACTCGCTTATTCAGAAGATGTAATCGGCGTTTAAGAAAATTCGTTTTGATATATTCCTTTTCTAAAAAATCTAGTGATACTTTAGCTTAGTCTTGTCCTTCAATTGGCACTTCATCAAAGATGTTAAAACGTGTTGGCATATTATTATTAAAGATGCTTTTCAGTCTTGCAGTTACATGCTCGTGAAATACGATGCAGGAATACCAATAAGATTGAACCATCCAAAATTTACAGTCAAACTCTTTATCAATATACTTTAACCGATTGAAAGTAATTCATTTACGATATTGATTTCTGACAACAAACTATGATCAAAATTATGAGCCTTGGAGCTGATAAAATGTATGCTCTCTCTTTTGCAGGAAAGATGAATTTTCGTCTGCTTTCTTTTAATTTTACATTTATGGGTTAACATAGATTATGTGTTGTTTGTTGAACTATTATGAAGCTAACTCGATATTTTATTTTTATAAGGATTTACGGATACATTTTTAGAGGTTTAAAAATCAAAGTTATAGATCGTGTTAGTTTTTCTATCAGAATGAAATCACAAACATGACCTCTTATTCAACATTCAACTGATTACTTATATATATAACTTCACTTTTGATGAAGTTCAAAAAGCTCAAATGAGAATTAGTTCAAAAAGGTTGATCGTAAACCTCCCGATGGAAAACTATCCTCCTGGTTTACAGCGACCGTATATTTTACATTCTCACCTCTACTTATGTTCATTTACTTTGGAGATCTATAACGTTTGTCTCAATATGAACAAAAAAGAATATGAAGATTTGTTTTTAAATAACTGAAGATTTTATTTGTATTAGTTTATTTTCAGACAATCGGAGTTATTGCTGTGAACTATTCCTTTAGTCACTTCATAAAATATAGAGGATATATCAGATAAGATGATACATTTTTGTGTGCTCTACTGCGACTTTAAATGCAGAATAACAATATAATCTTCAGAAGTAATTTAAGTTAATATTTTTTATAGTTGACACTTTAGTTTTTGACAGCGAGTGGGTAGGGGAGAAACACGTCAGTGGCATTATTTGAGCCGCTGACTTTAACTTTTATGTTACTTGTTTGGTAATTTAATCTTATATTTACTGGTTGAATCACATTTATCATAGCTTGAAATCCGACTAATTTTGCTGAACCAAAATTTTTTAATAACTTCATACACAACTTTTGATCTTATAACATTCTCATATTGGACGTGATGGAAAGATTTTAAAATTTATGATTATATCAATAAAATAGTCGATGCTACTAAACTATAAGAAATTCAATATGATATCACAAAGTTTTAAATGTAAGAATAGGAAAATATTTTTAATTAGATAGTTTATAATTTAGAATTTACGTATTGTCAATTAGTTAAGAAGCCGAATGGGAAAGTTTTTCGTTCATACATATTAAAAAAATATAATTTTATCTACTTTTTTGTTATCATTGCGACTTTTGTAATCTTGTATTGGTTCATTTTAAATAATAAACGTTATTAAGAAATAGTTAATACAATAATTATGTAGTTGAGATTGACAATGATTAAGTTTGATTTAATTGTTAGCAACCTCAATAAAAACATAATATATAAAGCTTTTCAACTATACGAAGTTTAATAGTTAGTTGTTTCGAGATGTTTCTGGCAATAGTATGAAGTCAAACGAGTTTGAAGATTAAGATAATTATTAACATTCACATTTAATTAAAAATTAAAGCAACTGAAAATAATTTGTAACAATAGAAATTTAATGACTCCCTGGATAGTTTATCATTGAAATTATAGAATTGCACCATTTTGAATTTTCAAAAATTACTGAAATCTAAACTTATGTTAGAAAATGAGAAAATGCTAATTATTCGTTTCATACTGAATAGTTATACGTTAAACACTAATTCGACAACTGGCTGTTTTCTATCTTAAAATAATTAAAATTCTTTAAGATTTAGTGTTATACTCTTTAAACAAAAAACTCAAGTGTTATTGATGAATTCTCAATTTTCTATGAATATTAAAACTATTCAATTTTGACAAAAAATAAACCTTGATTTTTGAAACTTATATACAAAAATTTTTTAACTAAAAAAGCAGCATTATAATTTTTAAATCCTAAATTCAAGATGCTTGATTAAAAATTATTCGATTACTCAGTTTGACAGTTGATGCACCTAAAATGTTCCAGAATTTGAATAAAATTACAATGTTTTAAAACAAATTAACATGTTTGTATTTCGAAAAATATGAAAATTTAGTTTTGGAAAACAGTAAATTTTTAAAAATATGTTAAATTATTTAAGTATACCATAACCTATATCACTTACCGATGGACAAATAAAAAAATAATTGTTAAATCATCGAAGTGTAAAAATTAGTTTTGGTTATTTTTTTAAATAAATAAATGTGTTAAAATATTTTACGTTTATTATAAAAAATAAGGGAATGTTCTCTTTTACTTAAATTAGAAATATGTTGATAATATTAATATTTAATCTGAAAATTTTTATTTTTGGGTTGCTGATGTATATTTATTTATAATATATTCAAGGTTATATTTTTTGATGTTTTACAAATAGATTATTTTTTCTACTTTCAAAGCTATACAGATGACTTGTTACAATTTAAAATAACTTTGAACACGACAGCAATGACAACAATCTGGTTTAACGCCTGCATATACATTATCAGAGCTCTGCCAACAAAATGATAAATATGTCATTCTTCAATATCTCTTTCTTGGAATAACAGCATAAATTATAAAACCAATAATTTTTTTCAAATTTTGATTTAAAAGCAATAGATTTTTAATAAATTTTATTTTTGTAAATTTATATATTTAAGTATTTTACATTAGGCAAGAAAAATTAAAGTCATGTCCTACAAAAAGAGCTAAAATTTTAAATTATACAAACAATCAATAAATTTATTATTTTAAGCACTTTTTGTAACATTTTATAATATACAAAATCCGGAACATATAAAAACTCTTTTCAAAGAAATGTGAAAATTCGATTTTTTCAAACAAAATAAATCAATGCTTATCTGCAAAATTTAATGTAAAAATTTATAAAAAATTCTCATCATTAAATATTAATATTGTAGAATAAATGAAAATAACAACTTTTTGTAGATTCAAACAAACGAATATATCCTTTCTACAAAGATGATTAGTTCATTGTAACAGTGATTGAAGAAATATTTTGGTTATTAAAATTGATAAATGATGCGAAGTTTGATAATTTCATTTGAAGGAAAGAAGGAGTCAAACATATGAGGGTTGCTTTCTAAGGAAGTTTAAGTCTTTTACACGACGATCCTTTTTAATATTTATACCTAGTTCCACCGTTCATCATTTTATCCACTTTCAATACTCTTTCCACGTGTAAACGCAAGGTGTCAGGTAGTCTATCACTCTTGTCAACCAAGCCTCTCCCCTACTCGGCTCATTAAGTCAGCCGCTTTTTTTCTGTATTAGTTCGCTGATATAATTATTTTATGAATTCGGATTTATGCCACGATGATAATTTTAATAGTTTGTAGAATTTTTGGCATAGAATATCAGGTTAACTGATGTGAAATTATGATTTTTAATATTCATTTAGTTTATGTTTAAACGAATTTATTTACTTCAACTTCTATACACCTTTGTACAACATAAAATTCAAATAAAGGCAGTATTAACCATGCGTCATTATATTCAAGTTTCAATGTTGAGGATATTTTAGAGTAAAAAGAGATTAATCGATGAAGATATTTAAATTAGAAGTTATTTCATAAAATTAAAAACAAGGAGGGAAGCATGTTTATTAGTATGCATTCGAAATAATTAAAATTGGGGACTATGAAGCAATTTGACGGTGCTATTTAAGATCTAATCAGGTTTTAATCGATATTAGACAAAAATTACATTGATTTAATTGCTAAATGAAAAGAACACAAACCATCCTTCATGTTCGAAAATAAGATCATCAGAATTTCTTTTTGTTTATCTCCATTAATAGATTTAAAATATAATATCTAAAACTTTTGGCTTTATCGTTATCAAGGAAATAAAACTAAAAATCATAGTTGTATCATTTTTTGTTTTAAATAATTTGTAATATTCTCGAATCAAATAGTTTGAATGAAAAAAATAAAAAATTTATTTCGTATTTGTTCTCTTTTAGTCTAAATATTTCAACCATCTCAATTGATGAGTGTTAATTCTCTTTTAACTTTCGTTAACCATCAATATTTAAATTTTCTTTTGTCTTATATTATTATTTCGGAGTACAAACACAGCGAATAGTATTTTTAACTGTGATATACACAAAATAAGATAGATTCTTAATTTATTAAAAATCTCAAGAAAAAATTAAATGACGAGCTAAATTTATGACTTTAGAAAAATTATAGCTCTTTAATTGAAAATACTCATCAATATTATTCAAATTAAATAATTTTTAATTTGAATTTCAATGAGAAAATATATTTTGAGAACATTAATTGTGGAAGAATAAATATATTATAATAAATAAATAGAAGTAGTCTATCTAATGTACAAAGAGAACGTTTTAAATAAAACTAACCCTAGCTTGATGTTTGTTTGAATAATGGGTTGAAAGTTGGCATGAAATACATAAATAAGTTCACGTTTTATTCTTTAAAAAGAATGTTACAGTTTTTGTTCTCTTTCAGTTAGGAGTGATATTTATCGTATTCAATATATTCTTATATTTTTATTTTTCACTATCATCAAAAACTAAAAAACAAACAACTTAAATACACATTAAGATCGATTTAAGTTTTTTGACACATTCATTTTTATTTTTAGCGTATAAAGTGGAAGAATATTTGCAAACTAATATCACGTTTCAACGTTATGGATATATTCAGGAAAAAACACGAGAAGCTATTAAATGATAGTCTTTTTTAAAATTTATATTCCATCAAAAAATATTTCACAGATAAATTAACTTTAATTTTTCTGAAGAGTATTATTATAATTTCATCAACTTTTAAAATTGTCAAAAATTTCTTGAGCGATTTAGGAACTTTCAGATCTTTTTTCTTTGAGTACTTGAATCTAATAATGAATAGAACAGCTGTGTTGAAAAAAACAAAAATACATATAAAACGCAAAAATACAACGAGAAGTTAAATGATAAACAATGATTTCTTTTGAGTAGCATTCAGGAATAAAAAATGTAACATAAATATTGATTTGAAATATTTTTATAAAATTCGTGTTTAAGCCAAATTAAACTGGCATATTGATGATATTTCAAGAAATTAAATGAAGTTCACAGAATATTTTTATAAATAGAAAAATATGAAGTAAAATTGAAAATATTTTAAAATGATTAATATGTTAGTATTTAAATTCAGACCGAAAATTACATACTATCTCTTCAACCTTCTAAAGATCAGTCAAATAATACCTCCAACTCCACTTTATTTCTATCGATCTCCTAAATTCGATATTTTTAAAGAAAATAATTTAGAAAAAAAATAAAAAAGTCAAAAACATAAGGTATATGCGAATTAATATAAACGTGTAACACAATAATGAATACATCTCATGAAGTCATAATAAAACATGCCATAAAATTTTTTAAATATATTTCAATAATATATAAAAATATTTTGACAGAGGAGAATAATCGAATGATTTATTGATAATTACGAATACGGTAAGTTGATCATAATTGAAAATAAAGGTTGATGTGAAAATTAAATAAATAACAAAATCTAACTTTTATTAATTCCTGAACGTTTCCTTTATGCTAAATAAATTTTGAGAAGTTACCTGTTCATAAATTTGCTTAAAAATACGAAGATTCTAAAATTAAAAATACAAACTGTTGAAAATAATACCAAAAAACTACAATTTATTATGTTAAAAAAGATTAGATTAATCTTATCAAATGAAATGTCAAAGTGTCTAATTTTATATTACAGCAAATTAAAATATATTATCTCAAATTAAGTTGATCCTATAAACCTTACAAACATGATTTATTATTAAGATTTAACTTAAAATTTCATTAAAATACATAAATGATTGAGTAAAATTTTTAACACATAATTTAATTTTGATATTTTGTTCTGTGAGTTTATCAAATTCTAATTTAAATAAATGGTTAAATTTCCTGTACTTCATCATATTTTTTTTGTTGTGCTAGCCGGCGTCTCTGAGAAAATTTTGATTAAAAATCGCTGGAAGACTTTCGAAGAAAATCTACATACTCCTGAATGGTTTTAAAAAGTAACTATCAAAAATATTTTTGTAAAATTTACAAATTAATTCTGTATGAAAAGGATATTAACAGAAAGAAGAGCAGTAAAAGAGTACATAAACTCTGATTGAAACAGGAAAAAATGTGAAATAGAGTGTAAGTGTTGTAAATTAGTGTGAAACTTACTTTCTCACTTTTTTCAAGCATTAAACGTGTCTTACTATAAAATAAACAAACCTCTTTCAATTGAGCATAATATTCCTTGTCTATCTATGGTTTAAGAGAGTTAGAAATTAAAAAAGACAAAAACAAACTTCATAAATAAACAAATATTACAAACTCTGAACGTAAACTTCATGGTATATATATGACAAAAACTAAACGTATTATCATAATAAATATAAATATTTAGATACCAAAAGTAATTAATAATTAAAAATTATCTTAGCAAGTATGTTTGTGTAGTATTTTAGAATAATTTTTTTATGATTAAATTATATTTATTCAATTGAAAAAATTGAAAAATAAGCATGAAACAAAATAATTGTATTTTACCTCCAATAAATCACGTTTTTCTTCTTCAAGCTAAGTTAACATATTTTAAAAAACTTTCTCAATGTCATACTCCAGCGGTTCATTGAGATCAGGACACGCACCCTAATTTGTATAATAAATTAATCATATTAAAGCCTAATAATAAGCTGAAAAATAAAGAAAGGAAGGTTATAAATCGACACGACGAATCCAATCGTAAAAATCATATATACTTTCAATATAAATACACAAAAAATATGAAATTTAAATACACTAGATAATCACTTATAAATAAAAAATTTGCTGAAAAATTAACACACAAAATTATAAAAAAGTATTTTGTCACAATAAAAAATTTATTTATATTTTTATCGATGTAACTTTAAATATCACATAAAGAGTTTACAAGGAAATTGTAACAAAAAAATAAATGCTTAATATATTTTAAATATGAATATAAAAATGTATCTCCAAATTTAAAATAAACCCATTTTAAAAATATGATGTTAAATTCAAGAGTTTAGCTTTATTGAAAAATAAAAAGTGTAATATTTAGTTTAATCATGAGAACAAAAAAGAAGACCGAAACACACTCAGAATATACGTAGAAGTATCAGTAAAAATTAAACATAGCTGTTTTAAGAAAGGATAAGATTTAAGTAAAGGTTACAAATAATCTGACAAATTTATAACTTTGAGCACAATAGTTGATTGAATAAAAAATTTTGGTTTTATAAAATTAAATTATTCATACAGAATCAATCTTCGAAAAAGTTCGTTCCAGTTATTTTCATTTAATATCTGTCAGGTTACAAATTATTATTGATTTACGAGACGAATACTTTAAAATTTCTAGTTGCTTATTTTTATTTGACTTGATTCAATACTGAGTTTAAAATCTAAATAAATATAATTAATATACCAATTTTTTTTTCATTTATGTAAAAACGATAGATAACAAAAGCTAAACACTACTCTACGAATACTGAAACAGTATCTTTAATCCAAAAACATAAGGATTCAAAAAATATCCATTCATAATCTTTTTAACAATGCTAAATTAAAATAGGTTAAAAAAGGGAAAATTGTATATTATGAATTATTAATTTATAGAAGGAATGCGTAGATCATAACCAGTGCTTTTTGTCAAAAAAAAATACGAAATAATTTGAGGATTGAATAAAAAATCGTTTAAATAAATGACGAAAGGTATAAAAATTTTGAAGCTATCATGATCTTTTAAGAGTAACCTGTGAAAATTCAAAATCAAAACTTGTGATATAAATTAAATATGATACAAGCGAGCAGGATCATATTTGTAAATTAAAATGGATCGCTCTTCTTTATGGATCGAATCAAACAAAATCGATTAAATCCGGCAGTTAAAAACATGAAATGTATGAATAAATGTAAAATTATATTCAAAAGATCAAGAAATTGAACTTACCTTAATAAAAAGCAATGCTAAAAGCCACACTTGCATCAACCTCTCTACGTAAAACCTTAATCTGGAGATTATATAATAAAACTCTAGTTTTATGTATTTTTGGCGTCATATGTTACTTTATTTTGCTAATTACAACTGTAACTATTTGTGCTTCGATCATATTTGTAGAAATTAATGGATATTAAAGTAATTACATTCGATGATGTACTACATCCAACAAGTCTGGAACTTAATAATCACACGATTTTGAAAAATAATGAATATTAAGAAATAATATCTTCGTCAGTGCTATAATGTAATTGAATAAAACATCTGGGGGTTATTACTATCATTGATTCTATTCTACATAATTTTTAAAGAGAGATATCTGAAAGATAGAAAATTCTCTGAAATTATTGTCTCTTAAAGCTTTATTTGTAAAGAAAAATATCTTTTTTTATGCTTCTACTTTATTATTCTGACGGTGTTAACGTTTGCACCGAGTTAAGATTCACCGTTGAAATAAAAATTCTCCCTCGAGTAGCATATAATAACATGGTTAGATGTAGAAAATTGATCTCCAACGAGAACAAAATAATTCATTTAACTGTATGTTTGTTATGGTATTTTAATTTTTCCATGTAAATATATACTAATATGGCTCAAAGATAACATTATTATCAAAAAGGTAAAAAAATCGATCAAACTGAATTAAGATCATATTCTATCGCTCAATGAAGATTTAAACTTGGTGTCAATAGAGCTGAGTATGATTTTATTTTAACACAAAGGTAAGAGATAAATATGTTTTATTTATTGAATGGGTTGGTGTTCGTTTGATAAGTAGATCTTAAACTGAATCAAACCACAATAAAAATTTAATAGATTCCTTATCATACTCTTTACTACGTCACGCAATAAACAAATAATTTGACGAATATGTTAAATACATTTACTTGATCAAAAAATAAAAAAGTTAGAAAAAAATAATTCAACCAGATTTTTGAACAGATAATTTTTTTAAATCACTGAAAATACATATCGAGTGCAGCTATGCATTCATGAAATCGATTATGCCTTTTGTTCATTTATCAACAACGATAAAATGCTTTGAATCCATACTGTTAAAATAATGAAAAATGATCTTTTTGAGATCCTATCATTATAAAACACAAATTATGCAACCACAAGAAAGGATTGAAAAATTTATGAATACTGTGACCAAAATTGAGCATACGAAAAGTTGTATGGCTATTAAAGGCGCTTTTGGATTTTAATATTATTACCAATTTATTTGCTATTTTTATTGTTTTTTTCATATTATATTGATTGAATTCATCGACTAGTCTCATTTATTAACAAAACTTAACGAACAGTCATTTATAAATTGTATCTCACATGTTGATTAACCTTTCACATAGAATCTATATTTGTTATGCTTTTGATAATTAAAACTCTGTTTTTCTGTTAGATATGAATCCTGAAAAACTATCTATCTAATTTATCATTATTGATGACGATATAATTACATAAACTCATTCAAGGTGTGCCGTTTAGGTGGATTTGCGGGTGTTAAGGAAATATATGATAGTGAATTTCTTAACGGAAGTCGTGAAACCGGTTTAATTTAGTATAAGGATTTAATGAACGTGTAAAATTATAAACCAAAATTTACGAGTTAAATAGCGGGATAATGTATAAATTATTACATAGAGCTTAATGACTATTTATCATTTTAGATTAACCGAGTTAATCCACTAATTTTAATACCTTTGAGGGAGAACGCAGATACTCCTTATCTGATTTATAATTTTATTGTAATAAACACAAATTATTATAATGCTCTTTATCAGAGTAAAAAATAACCTGATTTTTGCGTCAATTCTTCATTATTGTTTTTGCTTATACCTTTTCATATCTTCATAAAATCTTATACGAGGTTATATTATGTATTCTTCAAAATGTCAAAATCAAAAGAAGGCTCTATTAATCCACATTTTGATAGAATAATACCATATATTTTTTAGATCAAATGAATGATAATATTTATGATTTAGTTTAGCTTTTTTACAACTCTTTGGTTTAATTGATAAGAATGAAACTGAAATCAGATTCAGGTTTTAAGGGTTGATCACAATTAAAAGTTATAAAATTTGATTTCTCAAAAGTTTCCATTTAATTCACAATATACAAAATTTGTTACATTTAACTCATAAATATTCAAAACTCTTGTAATATATACTGATTTAATATAACTCGTGAATATTTATATTTTCATTGTATCATTCAATCATCAATGTGAGGTTGGATGCTGATAGAAAGTTAGAATTTAAAATCCCATAAATTGTTAAAAATTCAAATTGCTCATATTACTGAAAAATGGAGTGGTAAAACATTTAAATATTTGAAAGAAAAGCATTTTTGTCAAAGTATAGATACTTTTATTGTTATCGACCCTGAAAAACAAATAAATCCTACGTTATCCATAAAAAATTTTCCTTTGCCTTTATTTACTATTTCAAAGATATTTTATTTAAAAAGAGCATATATAAGTCTCTATAGTTAATATTTTACTAAGACAAATGTAAACAGTTTTGGCTTGATTTTAGATTGTCATATCTTTAATAACCTTGCCCATTTTCAATGAATATAATTTTGATATTTCCATTTAAATACTCTGTCCGTAAGACAAAATGTTTCTCTATTTTACATTTTTGGGGATTTCCGTTTTTTCCCAAACATATATGATAAGTAGTTCCTAATTTTATAGCATTTGAGTAAAATAAATAAATATTGGAAAATTTTCATTTAAAAGGGTTGATGAAAAGTAATACATGCCAAATCAAAGTTATATTTGAGTTGTTGTCAATAATGTTATATCCTGACACCCTTTGCACAATTTATGATTGAAATTTCTTTGTTTTATTCTGTATAACACAGAAATAAACTACTTTTGGGTTATTTTAACTAGTTAATCTTTGTGGAAAAATCAAACTCTTGCAATACCTTCAATGGAGAATTGTTAGTAATTATATGAGTAGGAATCGATGGAAAGTAAATTTCTATGGAAAATGGAGTTCGAAAGCTTCTTACTCAAAAAAAGCTGGTCCGAGTTAAACATTATTTAATAAATTCAATTATCCATGCTTTTTTGCCGTAAGAAACATGGTATATTTCGTGGATTTACTTTTACTGAATTTGAAACAATATGAATGTTTATACACGACTTATGATTCGTATTATATAAACAAAAATTTAGAAATATCAAAACATAAATAATTCTAAATATCAATCATGAAATTTATGTTTGTTTGTGATACTTCATTTCGTGTCGCTTATTAAAACGGTAAACAGACGATTTCATATTCTATCGTTAACATCTTTTGAAATGTCACTAACTTAATCTTTAGATAATAGTTGGAATGAATATAGGGGTTCCCAGCAAATAACGTCACTTTCCCAAAAATTAACGTCATATTAAAAAAATCAAATAAATAAATAATTGGAGTAAAAATTAAAAGCCGTAATATTATTATTTTGTAAACACTTTGAAATCAACCTCTAAAGTAATTTTTTAATGCCCTTAAATGACTGAGGAAGAGAATCACATTAACAATGAAAGAATTATAAGGAGAAGAAGGACTTTATCCACTGAACAAAAACGAGCAATAACAGAATATTTAAATCATGGAATACAAATCTCAGAAATTGCTAGAAGATTATTAATTCCTCGAACAACTATATCTACATTTTCCAAAAGGTTTTTTGATGGGAGGGAAACAGTAGAACGAGGTCGCTCACAACAAACAAAGCTGAATGATCATCAAAAGGCCAGGCTTCTTCAGTTGGTTAATGATGATCCTACACGAACACTTGAAGCATCGAAAACAACCATTGAGCGGGAATTTAATATTCAAATAAGTAAAAGTTCGATTAATCGTTATTTAAACGATTTTCATTATTCTATAAAACAATTAACTCTTGTTCCAGAGAGCAGAAATTGTGAAAGAACCATTCAACTGAGATTTGAATATGCAATAAATTTTAGTAATTTGCATTTTAACGTGGAAGATGGTCGTTTTTTTTATTGATGAAGTAGGTTTTAGTGTTGCAACTAGAACGAAAAGAGGGCGAAGCTTAATAGGGAGATCTGCACATTTACGAACACGTTCAATAAAATCAAGGAGCATTTCGGTAATAGCTGCATGTAATAAATATGGGATGATAAATCATCATATTCAAGATAATTCTGTAACCGGTATTCAATTCAAAGAATATTTGCTGCAATGTAAAGAGGTATGTATTGAAAAGGGAATTATCGAGCCGATTTTTATAATGGATAATGCCCGCATCCATCATTTTCGTGAATTACGTGAAATACAATTGGAAAATATAATAATAATTAATTATCTTCCCCCCTATAGTCCCATGCTTAATCCAATTGAAAATGTATTTTCCAAGTGGAAAAATTACGTTATAAGGGAAAATGCACAGAATGAAAGCGAACTGAAAAATTTTATTCAAAATGGATTTAATATAATTACTTCTTCTGATTGTAGTGGTTATTTTCGAAAAATGCTTGGTTATATTGAGAGGTCCAAATCCCGTGAAATTATACTTGAATAGTTAATAATTGATCTTTTATTAAATAAAAATTTTTTTATCTATTTTAATTTATTTTTATAACAACAATTATTTATTTATTTGATTTTTTTTAATATGACGTTAATTTTTGGGAAAGTGACGTTATTTGCTGGGAAACCCTATATTATTCTGTAGAGCTGATTAAATTAAAAATTGCGTATTTATATTTTTTCTTTTTTTTATTGGAATTATAAAAGTAGAGCAAAATTATTTCTAATAGGCTACATATGTTTTGTCGATTGAACCTGAAAAGATTTTTCCGCTTAATTTATTGAATGCTAAATACAATCAATAAAAACTGTTATTTTGAAATATCATAAAGAAAATATTCCTAAAACCTATTGTTCAATGATTTTGCCATTTATCTAACTCTGTATGCTTGGGTTAAACTTTAAAATTCAGATAATACGTGTAAAATTTATCCTAGTCTTTATCAATCATATTTATGGGAAAACCTTTTTTTCGATTGATTTCCTCACTATGAAGGATCCATCCTTCTTTAAATAAAATTTTTTATTCAATTGAAAATCTTTATAATTAGTCACCTCGAGAAGTATTTTCCAATCATAATTTAAAAGCCTTCTGTTAAGGGTTAAATATAACGATTCTTAAGTAATAATTTTTCATTTGAAGTATTTGATTATTCGTTAAACCTAAAGTAATTTTTTATATTTTGATTAAATGGCTTGAAGTTTAAGGGGATAATACTTTGCTAACCCAAGACACAAGCTATTGTGAATTTTATGTGATCAAACTGATCATATTTATGAGGCTAATGAAGATAAATTTTGATAAAATCTTTTCTCGTTTTCTTTTGTTGAAACAGGATATTTAGAGAAATGTATCTGAGTCAAAAAGCCTTTCTACTGGCTTCTGTATTCTTATAATAAACAATTTGTGGAACAAAGTTCGGAACCCAGCCAAAAAGTGAAAAAATTCTACGACACAATATTTACACCAAATATCCTGGCAGTTTATTATTAATAGAGTGAATGTACAGGTATATTTTAAATAATTCTCAGAACTTAACAAAGGCTTTATGAAAAAATGATATGATATAAAAGGCGAAATTTTAAAAGATTAATCATAATATTCTGAAAATCCATTTTTGTGTTCACCAATCTCTTAAAATGCTTAAATAAGCGTTTGATCAAATAACTCTTTATTTGATTTGGTCTAAATTGAGAACTTTTGTGAGTTAATTAATCTGAAAAGCTGTTGATTAAAATGAAACAATCATTCTTTCTCTCTTTTAAAATGAAATTAGAGAACTTTACGTTATCCCACAAAAGCCCGAAATATTTAAAATAATTTGCCTATTCAGGTGATTATTGAAAAATATGCTAATTTTTGTATGTTGGATAGAAATGAATTTATTCGATACATTATCTAACATGCCAATTATTTTTATTGACAATCAAAACATAAAAACATAAGTATTTTTACTCTTCTCGATGATAACTTTGTCAACAAACCAATAATAATCAATCAATATTTTAAGTTATATTATTTAACAAATATGAATTAATTTCGTATAATTATGTATTTATCAACCAATGAAGTTAATTTAAGAGCATACGTTTGTTATATATTTAAAAATTTTTCACATTGAAAAATATCATTAACTGAACACATAAAATTGTAAACTATATAAATTTGAATTTTCAAATAGTTATGAAATGTTAATTATTTTATCGAAAAAAATGGCATCTACTTCATAGTAAGGAGCGATTCAGCAAAATATAAGTGAAATAAATTTTTCAAAATTTAACAGGTTATACAAGAGGTTATTTTTTGTAATATCAAGAATATTTTATTCAAGCAAAGACTCCAACGGTTAATGGTCTCTTTGAAACAATAATGTTTGATTTGTCATTCATGTAAAATCAAAAATGATCATAAAATATATTAATTTATTATTTATGTAGCTTATCAAAATAATTTGAAACTCACAACTTTTCAAATATTGACGATGTATTTGAAATTCTTTAAGATTATATAAATACTGGCATCGAAAAACCAGTAGCCGAAGGATTTAGAAATTAATAAATAAGAGGGCTTCTTTTATAAAATTGTTATTCATAGAAGGATTAGCCGCGATCAGTAAGATATTTCTTTTTTCATACAAATAAGAGATTTTTTTTATATACTTTCTGATAAAGAGAGTTAAATTCCTTTGATTATTTAAATGAACATGATACTTGATATAAATTCTTTAAATGGGTATAAGGCATGTTCCCCCAGTAGTTATTACTTTACAATTCGACTGAATCAATTAAGTTTATTACCTTGATTGTAAATAGAAAAAATAGTTTTAATTAAACTATAAAGGTGGACTTTTTAAAGAAATCAGGAATAATTATAAAGGCAAAAATAAGAATCATAATTTTATCAAAAAATTTTTATGTATAAACCACTGATAGACATACACTAATTATCTCAAATAGTTTTTACTCAAAACTCAAAATTAAAAAAATTAATATATCTGTTAGTTAATATTTATATTATCCTCATCTTTGTATTGCCAAAGATCATTATACTGGTTGAAATTTTTTTATATATTAAAAAATATATTTTTTGGAAGGGCTTAATTACTTAATCCAAAACAGTCGTTTAATAAAAAAGAGAGAATTTATACTGTAATAAACTGTAATGTTAAACAAGGTAACCAGATTTAAATCACAAATATTTTTGAATTTTTTAATATTCGCTGAAATCATATGCACAAAATAAGAAAGGAAATAGATTGAATAATAATAATGAAGCTGATTATCCACTAACTTTTCATACTATCACGCTAAACAATGTCAAATTTTATCAAATCTGATAAAAACTTAAAAATTCGACCGTAACTATTGATAAAATGAATCTAGGTATTAAAATAAATTCTTAAAAGGCAATATTTCACAATTTACACAAATAATAACAAAATTTATTTTTAGCCGGTTTTTGACATAAAAATATTCCAGAATATTTTACACTATGTAACATTCTATAAGATAATTATTTTCTTTTCTATCTCAAAATATCTTGCGAGCATTGCTTTTCGATGAAAATTCCCAAGTAAATAGGTATTTTAATGAAAAAGATTATTAAAAAATCCACACATCATAGATCTTGAACTGAAGTTTATTGTAAATAATGATCTAATAAATGATAAAATACCAAAAGTAAATCATCTATAATCCGTGAAAAAGCTATATTTTACAGTTAGATAAACAATTTTTCAAACAAATTAAATTTGACTATTTGACCAATTGCAATTTTTAATCTTTATAATATAATCTAAGTTGCAGATTTGCACATTCAACATTGTCACATATTACATTTTATTTTCAATTTAAAATTAATATTCATATATTTATGGTGGTTTTGGAAGATATATTAAAATATCGTTTAATAATAAAATAATTCAGAAATCAAAGGATGTTTTATTTCAGATAAATTATTTGTAAACTTTTCAATTTAAGATGTTGAAAATTTAAAAAAAATCATAATGTAGTTACGAGGGTAAATTTATTGATTGCTAAATCGTGAATACTTCTTGTATTTGAACTTTTATTGCAGAGATAGTGTGTTTTAGGGAATATTTTTAAATTTTAAGTCATTATTTTATTTGTCGAAATTAATAAGCTCGCTCGAAACACATTTAAATGTGTGTGACATCTTTATACTCTTACAAATAGCGGACGAATCTTTTGATTTTTTATGTGAGACAAATAATACTAGATTACTTTGTTATAAGGTATTATTGGATTCACATTTACTAAAACTTTCATTCCACTATTTAGAACGAGCTATCTTCATTTGTAAGGAACTAAATGAGTTTGACGACTCTTTACGATCAACCTTCTCACCTTTTGAAAATAAATTTAAAAAGACCCATTAACTATTCTACTCTCATCGCTCACTATGTCTGTGGCGAATTATTGGCTTTTCTCTATTTATAGATATACCAGTTAAGAGTTACAAATTTTTGTTTTGTTTTCTCATCTCTTCCAAATTTAAAAAATTTTAAAAATATTGTTAGAGGTGGTCTTGACAAGAGAGATGATACCTGTATTCTTTTTCAAGACCTTAAATAATTCAGGCATAATGGTTTCACAACAATCCTGTGAATTAACATAGAAATAATATTTAAACCTTATATTGCTGAAATATTTTTGATCTAACCTTGACATCCCAGTATATACTGAAAATATAAGATTTTCTTTCATGATATTTTTTAATTTATTGTGTGGTGGATAAATGTTTTTATCTGTTCAATTCTACATTTTTTAGAACTGGGTAAATATTTTTACGCAGTGGTTGATTTTCTCATTCATACATAATCTTTGCGTAAATTGCATATTAAATGAATGTATGTATTTTTAACTTTCCTTGAAGCATAAATTATGATGTGTTAAATTTGGTTTAAAAATAACGTGACTCATATATTTCAAAAAGGTTTGATTTCTTTGATGGTCACAGTCTATTTGGTAGGTTAGACATAAGATTTGATCATCTCTGATACTGTTCAATTTTATCGTTCGATATTACCATTACGCGACTAATGGCAAACGGTTATCTTGATATTTATCTATCAGAATTAGTTACAAAGCTTTTGCATGATTTAGAATGGATAGTCTTGTCCAGAATTGATTCTGTCTGGATAACTAAACCGAATCACAATATATTTCAGGATGCATCAGAATCTGATATCAATGTTAAAGGGTATTGCATATGATTCAGTTTATTTTGTGAAATTTTTAACAGATAAAATGATATATTTATTTATGTTTTATTTAAGTGATAAATATCACATAAAATCAGCTTGCCAACTTTAAAATATTTATATTATGACTATTTAGGATATCTGATTTGCGAAAATTATTCTCACGCTTATTTATTTTACATCATTGGAATTCTGCTATCCAATCGTTTCATCTCGATGAATTTTCCCCCAATACGCTTTTTCACAAATATCTTCTTAAATGTATTGATAACTGCATCAGAATGGGAGTTTAAAAAACAGCTAACAAATCTAGAATAACTCAAAATTTCTATAATAACTATGGACATCCAATATATGAATTTTTAAGGATATTTATAATTATTATTATAGGTTTTTTTACTTCCTCCAGAATATAATCTATTTCTGATTATGTGTATACTTATTCGAGATGCGAAATTGTATTTTTCATAGCTTTTGATATTTCAGTATTCGTTCTCGTCTATTCGAATCAATTCGGGACTGAAAATTGCATGAAGTCAGTGCTATTGATAATCAGGTTGAAACAATATTTTGTTAATATTACCAATATATTATTCCCATTTCATTTTGTTCTAGATTATAAAATACCCATGCTCATCCTCCATATAAATTTTTAGTGAGAAAAATAAATAAACAGACAATGATCAGTTCATACGAAAATATTTTATTCATTGAAACATCTGAATTCGTAATTATAAGAAAATGTCTTCATATCCTTTGTACGATAGAGTATAGTCGTGCTGATAAGGTAAGTAGCCCAATAAATATGTAGTTAGTTTGTTTTAATTATTGATATTTATTTTGAACAATCTCGGATTATGTAGTTTAATGCATATAATATTTTTTACTCTTTGTTTAATATTGCATAATTCAATAAAGGCGTTTCACAAAATTTCTTTTCTTGTTGTTTTTATGTTTTCGCATCAAATATCTTAGAATCAAAGAATGGCTTTAATTTATACCCTAAAAATGATATCTATTTGTTTTAAATATTTTTGTTATATTATGAAATAACAAGACCCAAAAAACTTTTAAAGATGTTTTATATCTATGGGTTGATTTCACTTAATTAAAATACTAATCTATTTTTATTCATTTTAAAATTTCAATATCTTAAAACCAAGGCAATTTTATTCCTCTTTTCGATATTTGAATTTTTACTCTTACATTTTCAATCCAACAATCAAGACATTTTACCCTTCTATTCAAGACTTACAATTTGTTTAATTAGACTATTTTAAAAAAAGACCGCGATGTAGTTTTTAAAAGGACGTTATGGTCAAATTTTGTTCTAATCTACTTTATAAATCATAAGAATGGCCCAGGAATCACGTACGCTTAAATAAAAGAGATTAATAGGTATGACCAACGATAATCAAAAGAACCAAACGAGGTCTTTTCATAATCTTATATGTGAAGTTGACACGACTAGAATATACATTATAGGTTCACCCGTAAAATATGATCTCTGCAGAAACTCGATCAATGAATTGCGATAGAAAAGGTAGAATGATAAGACATCAAAGAGTCATATGTTGATCCTGCAGAAATAAACTCTAGTATTTGATTTGTCCCCATATTTATATTTCAAGGTTAATTTCGAATATCATCAGAATTGTGCTTGGAAAATTAATTTTCAACAAAGGTAAATTTTTTTTGAGAAATTAAGATTTTAAACACAAATGTCGCTAAGTGACATGTAATTTCTAATATCATTTTATATTCAATGGTATCATCGAATGGCATATCACTCGATAATTTTGAAAAATATTAATTCAATTATATTAAAGTTTTTTAAACTAATTGCATATGTACCGTAAATTTAAAAGGCATGAAAAGGGCATTGATGTTGTTTCATCGATATTTTCCGATTCTCCAGATCAATAGAGACTACATTTTATTAGATAAAGTTTCATCGAGTTGGAAGTAAAAATTGGATTTTTACAACTCTATCAGATAAAGTAAATTGATTTTTCATTTTAATATAGATTATATGTACAGATAATGATTATTTCACGAGAATAGCTAGGTTTTCAATGTTTGAAATTCTAATATTTGACATCTGAAGTATCGCAGATTCGAAAATTTAGAGATAAACACTGTAATTATCTTATATGTTAGATGTGAATGGGGTAAATGGGTGTATCTTCGACTACATAATGGCGATGAGGATTTTACAAGCAGATCAAGTCAGGAAAACTAGGAAACTTCAAGTTTTCGGAGTTATATGAAAATCATAGAAGTTTGGGACAACTACAGGCAGTTATTTGAGCACATTATCAGAATCAAAGGTCTGTACATCGAATAGTAACAGTTAGAAAGCATTGAAAAGAGAAAAATTCATTATAAGCTTTAGAGGCACTATTTCAATAAATTCGAAGCTTACATATTTTACGTATTTATTAGGAACGATAGTAACACCTCGATTGTCAAATTTATGTTGGTGCGTTGTGTAAAAACGGTAAATATTTTTCACATATGTCTTATCTTGTGACAAAAGTGACTCGATAAAGACGAGACGTTATTGGAATTTGCTTATGTATTAAAGGACCTCGCGGTCAACAGCTACTCTTGACACTTTCATTATGAACAATAAGGAGACCTTTACGAGCTTAAACTAAATGACCCTGAGATTCAATAAGAGCTTATGCGTAATTTTTCATGAAAACAGTTCTACTTTGGATACGGGGTTAAATGAAGCGAATTTTATATTTATAATGGTAAAACAACAGAATCTTTTAGGAGCACGACCACTGATCATACAAGAAAAGATGGGTTGGAAGAAATCTATTAGAAAGGGTAAAAATAAAGAAGTACATTTTCCAAAACTTGATATTAAAATGTTAGATTTGCAAAAAGCGTGTCTCAGTTTCAGTAAACAGAAGAAAATTGTCGATAATATGAATTTTAAAAGTATTATGCTGTCGTCTGCGACGAGTAGAAGAAAACTTGAGCGTTACGAGATAAAACCTCAATAAACAATCAAGATTATTCAACTATATTTATTTTGAATTTTGTGATTACCGAGTTATTTTCTTACAGTTAGAAAAACGACTAAGCTCTGCTTACTATAACATCTCGATTAAATTAAAAAAACGATCTAAACGTGAAGACTTTGTTAGATACTGGAGCAACAGTGTCTTGTATGTTTTTTTATGGTAGATGCAGGGGGAACACAAATTTCTCATTGGCAGCAGAGATAGGAAGCAATGAAAAAAAACAAAATTTAAACAACATGATTAATTCATGTTTCCGTGAAATGTGTAAAAGAAGAAAACATACGCCTTTGAATTTAACTTAGGCAGGTGATAAGCTGATCGTTAGTCTGAATTGGATGGTGGAATTCGATATCAAACTTGACCTAGTTATAGTTATGTTTGAGAGGAGGCCAAGAAGACTAGAGGATATTTTTGAATGGCATGCTTTAATGCTCGAAGAAAACAATCTAAGTATCAAAACCATACAGCTTCAATTCATCCCAGACCCTAAGCTATCCCGATAGTTCACAAACATAGAAGAGTCCCATCAGAAATCACTAAGCTGATAGAGAATGAATTCACAAGATTGGTAAAAAATAGATTTATATAAGATCGATCCTCAATAGAAGAGATAATTTTGACTTTCCAAAAATATAACATTACCAATAAGACAGGAGGGGTTCGCATGTGCGTGGACTTATGATGTATTTTAAACAAGTATGTGGAAATTCTTCAGACCACTTTACCAAAGTTGGATGGTATACTTGATAAAGTGAGAGGCGGGTAGAAATTTTTGTTTTGTGATCTGAATGACGTATATTTACAACTTCTTAAAGATAACCCCATAAAACAACTTGCGTGTATTTCAACTCATTTTGGATTTTTCCGGCTGAGAAAACTTTCATTTGGACTATCGTCGTCCTATGCCAAGTTCCATCAATAATAAATTCAATTTTCAGAGTAATATCACATATGGCATGCCATCTAGACGATGATATAACGACAGAGTTGGATGATTGCCGTCATATGCGAGATTTAGAAGATGTCATTTTTTGATTGAATCGGTGTAAGTTTACAACACATAAAATCAAAAATCAATATTATAAGAGAATAAGGGATTTTTAGAGGATTAAAAATTGACAGAAAAGTAATATATTCGATCTTTTCAAAGATTTAAAATATTGTCAAACAACCGGCGACATCTGAAAACGAAAAACCTTAAACAATTTAAAAGCTCTATTTCATATGACCCACGTTTCATACTGATGCTACTCAGCAAAAGCATACTTTGTAAGATCTTACTAAGAAGAACAAAACGTGTGAATTGAGCAGATAACATTTAAACCTATTGTTTGATCTTAGAAATTTTTATCGTCAGACTTAGCTCTTACATATTTTGATGAAAAACACCAAATAAGAGTGGCAACAGATGCATATCAGGTGAGGATTGGAGCCATTCTGTTCCAACTAACAGATAGAAGCATTTGAAAATTTTATATCTGTTTTACAAAAACCATAAAAGATACAAAAAAAAGATATTCGGTCACCGAAAAGAAAGCGCTAGCGTAAGTATTTGCAATAAAAAAACTTCACTATTACTTGTATGTACGTTTGTTTGTTTTCTTTCCTGATCATAAACCATAAGGAAAGCTTCTTTGTGAAAAACATGGTTTATCGTTGACATCCTATGCATACGTGAGTCGAAATCTTTGATTATGAGTGCCTTTTTTTTGAAATAAAACTCGTTAAGGTAAACCATAATTAATTAACCGATACATTTTCAAGATTTCATGTACCAGGGAATGCTAAAACTGATGAAACAAATTATGAATCAATTAACCTGGCCTGCAATAATTTTCGAATTAATCAAGCAAGTTTGCCAAAGACCCCGATCAACGACTAGTTATTGTCAAAAGATATAACATATAGGTTGTTGGATAAGACAATTCGAAAAAATCTCGACCGAAAAATTATATCCTCTATATGAAAAAAGTTTATTCCAATGGATGGAAGAAAATATCCTCTTGTGGAATGATAAATTAATTTTTTCACTTAGGGATGAAGAATTAAAATATCTGCACATAGACTACACATGTACAAATAAAATGGACAACTCACATGCGATTACATCTGGTGGCCAGATATTAATTGAGACTAAGAAACCCGTGTGAAAGATGCTACGAATATCAGAAAAATATGCAGAATGTAACCTAAAAGCCACTTTCGAATTGAAGCCAACATTGCAATCCATGTGAGCGTGTTCATATCGATTTCTTTTAATGTTTCAGTCATAACGCCTAGGTGGTCAATGATAAGCGAATCGGCAAAAAAAGGGATTTTAGTCTTTTGGGTAGTGACCACAACAGCATCAAAAACAATCGAGTGTTTATATGATTTCCTGGCACGTTTTTTGGAAAACATAAACTATTGTGACGGACAACGGGCGACGATTTATTTCCAGCGAAGTCGAAGATTTCTACAAGAGGCACAGAATATACGTTAAGAGCATCTCACTATCATTTTAGATTTAATGTGAACTTGGAGAAGGCAATACTCATAAAATATAAATACATCAAACATAATATGCTAAAAAATCCATATGAAAAACAAGCCATTCGCTTTATCCGCAATAAAAATAGAATGCAAGATTAGAGTTTAAGATCACCAGTAGAAACAACGTTATGCAGAAAAAAACTATGTGCAGTTGATAAACGGAGACAACTTATTCGTGGGAATATGGACAAAGCTTCGTTAATGCGAATATTTGACCATTATATGGGTAATGTAGCAATTATTTTTGCAAAAAACAACTAGTTTGGATCAAAAATATTTTACAAAAGGATACTGGATAGATATTACCCCGATTAGGCCCTCTCAACTAGCTTATATAATAAAGATTCAATGGAAACTTTTTATTAGCAAGCTGACTGTTGCGGACCAGAAAACCATCAAACAACAGCGGAAACTCGCCCTTGGATGAATATACATCAGGAGCAGGATAAAAACGCAATAACCTTATATGACAGATGCACTTGCTCTATATAAGTGTTAATCTGATTACATACACAAAATACTAATATACAAACACATAACAGCTCGTTTATATTTAAGTAGCGAAAATTAATAATATTTAATAATTAGGTTGAAGAACATGAATCAATACTTTCTTTTATTTATGTTGTATTCTGTAAAATGTCTTCCGTTTCCCAAGAGTTTTCATCTATTTTACATCTACAGTCAGCTTTTTCATATTTAGTGGACTAAATTTTGTCAAAGTAATTTTATATAAACAACTTCTAGATTTTTGATATTTTGACCCACTTAATTTTTATTCAACTATCCGAAATATTGAGTTAATTTCTTTGGTTGGATGAATTGTTCTAAATCGGCTCATTTTTTCAATCCTTTTATTCATTTCCACATTTGACAAATAAAATTAGTTTTTTATGATACATAAATCTATTATTGTTTATGCTTGTGAGGCAAAGTCTTTCAATGTCCCAATTTTAAAAATTGAATTGTTAGAAATACCCTGGAAACGTCTTGGATATTTTTAGTTTGATTTAAAATCTAATGAGTCCCATAAATATTCATGATTTCGCAATTCAAATCCTTTATTAAACCATCTATAATAAGTCATACTTCCTTTAATTTTGTTGATAAATTACTTATAACAATATTCAAAGAATAAATTATGAATGATCTGTGCTAGATATAAACTGTGACACTTTCTTTTTGCACAAATTCCAATTTTTCAAGGTCAACGGAATATCTTTGTCTTAATTATCTCGTAGATGGTAACTGACATAAGTGGAGAAGGTTTGTACAATATGCATACAGCCGATGATTCTTCTGTAGTTTTAAATTATAATAAGTCAATTATAGTAGATCGATAATTGCCAAAAATGAATTTAAATACCATGTTTACTGTCACCAAAATGAACAAATAATTACAATCAGTGAGTAACGAAAGTAAGTAATCATTATGTAATAGTTTAAACCCCCATTTACATTTGCATTACTAAATATCGCGTGTTAAAACATTAAAATAGCTTCTAAATAGATTCCATCGCTGGAAACGCACTTATGAATCTTTACAGCTTCTTTCTGAAAGACTATTCACCACCAGGGTATCAATATTTAAAGCTCTTCCAAAAATTGTTGAAGTTTATCATCCCTAATAATAACAGCCAAAAAGCATAATTTTAATTAGTTTCATATCTGGGTAATATCCTGTGATAAATTTTTAAATCAATAATAAGTCAATTTCCATACACAAATTTTTGTTAATAAACCATGAATTCAAAACGAACGTTGAGAGTTAATGAAAGTAGTTACGAATCAATTTTATCTCATAGTTTCCTCATTTTGATTTTATTGTTTATTCTAAAAAAATAAAATTTTATGAAACCCCCTTAATATTTCTAGATTCGTGTTTCTTTATGTTTTTATACCAGTTAAGCTTTAAAATTTTCAACTTAACTTATGAATAAAAATTTAATTTTTCACTTTTATTGATGCCAAATCAAGACTAAATCGTAATTTTTTTTCAACATGAGAACAAATTAACAATTTCTAATATTGACGCATTATTAACAGACATTGTATCAAAATAAAATTATCAAATTAATTCTTTTAAATGTAAAGATTTTTTAATTTTCTGTCAACTTAATTTACACAATATATATTTATAAAATTGAAACGAAAATGTTTATTATAAATATTTAAAAAATTACCATATTTTCATTAATATTATGATTTTTGTGTTTTTGTTGTGTAATCACTGTAGCGGTAGCAATTAATTGAATGGAAAAATATAGTAATTACGATTAACTACGATATATAATGATAGCTAGTTAATCTCTTGACAGCGCGCCTGTGCCACTACAATAACTAAAGTTGAAAGAAAATTAAAGTAATTTAAAATTCATTGTGACCCATTACTCTTATCTTGTCGTTTGTAGATTTTTATAATCCTGCTAAAATAGCGACGAGGATGTTTCAAAACATGCAGTTTATTTAAAAAGTCAAGATTCATATTTGTAAAAAATTTCTCTTCAGTCTTCAAGCGAAATCAGAATATTGGTTTATCATGAGACAATCATCACCCCTATTAAAATTTTTCAACGAAGACGTTTTTAAGCTTTTTATAAGTCTTCTTTATCCACCACGCCCTCTTCAGAGGATAAATACAATTCAACCAAGGTGTGGATGATCGATATCAGCACAGCCCGCGTTACTCTCTGACAGATATCTAGAGATTTTACTCCCTATATCTGTCCCCGGGACAGGAAATATTTTCTTTTAAAACCCTTTTAGAGCGCGCTGCTATGGCAACCAGCCGTTGCTTAACAGAGAAGATAAAGAATTCTTTATCGTTCAAAAACTACCATCATTGCAGCAATTTATAAATTTTCAACTGCAAGCGATGGAGACCAAGGAAGTTGATGAGATCTGGTGAACAGACAATACACTTCTTTCTCCTTACCAATTGATACGAAATGAAATCTCACGTGTTAATGCTGAAGAATTTGATGACTGCAATGTGACCGAGGAAGAATATAATCAGGAGCAGCAAACAAAAAGCGGATGACAAGATATCAGATATTTTCAAGGAAATTCTTAAGAGCATTCTAGAGTTGAGTCATGCTAAACAAAAAGCAGAGGCAAAATCATCAGGAAACGTCAAAAAAAATATCAAAAAGAGGTGATTCGAGAGATCATATGACATATAATAGTCAAGGAGGAACCGTTTGCAAATTCTGAAAGAAGGAAGACACTCAATAAACTAGTTTGAAAATTAGACTTTCAAAATTTATCAATTTCTGTTCTTTATCGTCTTTTGACAGAAATTAGGAAAACCTCTTGCTGATCAAATCTGAACGTATCAATAACTCTACGTCAGTTTCAGCTCTGTTGGATACAGGCTCATGCCTCATAATTGGGAACCCAAACATCGTAACAATATATAGTCATTATGAAGCGTAAAACTAACATTTTCATTGTAAGATGAAGTTAAATTTATAAAATTTGTGCACTGAATTTTTCTGTTGACAATGTCGAAATAAATAACAATATTTTAATTTCAAACGATATATTGTGCAGAATGAATTTGTACAGTGATATTATTCTTAAATATGGTTGAGTTGCTTTTATCTTTTCAAATCGGAATTCAAGAAATTTACAAAAGTTTGTCAATCAAATTCTTAGAATGGATTATCAACACAAAATTGGAAAACCTTCAATTAAATACTCTCGATCATTTCTTGAGAGAGAATTCATGGTGTTTTTTTACATAAATTTTACCTTTGGAAAATAGAAATATTTCCTCTTCGAATCGGCATGGAAGTTGCAGCGCCTATCTCGTCAAATTCATATTGTTCATCAATAAACATTTAAAACATAATCGACCACAGAAATCCTGAAATTTCAAAAAACGGAGCTATAAGAGAAAGCTACACCACATGGGGCTCAACATTTATAATTGTTAAAAAAGGATGATAACTGACGATTTCCCGTTTATAATAGAAAAGTTAATGAGGTATATTTGAAGAATCGTTATTCGAAACCTCCCATATAAAAAATTATCAATTAAGTTTCAGGCCATCAATTTCATTCATGTCTATACTTTTAATCAGAGAATTGGCATAGTTAAGTTTAAGAAAATATCCCACCTAAAACATCATTTGATCCTGACAGTGATAACATAGTTTATTAGTTCAACATAAAAGCATTTGGAAACTGCAATGCTTTTCGAATTTTCATCGCCTCATGGACGGAATCTTATTGGGAATACAATGTGTCCAATTACTTCAAGACAATATTCACAGATTCATTCAGTCAACATCTTGATTATATCAGAAAAGTATTTAAAAGATTAAAAGAATATGACCTACCTGAAACTCAAAACATATAAATATAAATTTGAGTGAAGTATCAATAATCTCTGATTCAATGCTTCCCAATACGAAGTACTGGAAAACTCTTTTCACATCGAACCCATCGTAAAGTGGAAACTAACATAGAACCATACATAGCTAAATCACATATGGGTCTTACTAAATTCAAAAAAAAATTGATCAGAAATTTCCCTGATATTCCATACACTGTACACTTCTTCCATAAAACGATCCTTTGATTTGGAATGATGAACATCAATCAAAATTTTCGAGTTCCAAGCGAAGCCTAGCCTAATCTCGTTTCTAACTCTTAGATAACTATACCGTTCACGAATATTCATCCTAAATTGTGACGCATCAGATAAAGAGGTTGTTGCCGTAATCTCGCAATGCAATTATGAACAGTGTCTGATACCTAATACTTTCGCAAGGGGGTATTCAACTCTCGAAATTAAGATATCCAACGAAGGACAAGAAATGTTTGGCGTTAGTGTTCGCATTTAGAATACTCAGATGCTACTTTTATGGCCCATGATTAGAATTATTGACAAACCATAACCTCTTAATCTGTTTGAAAACTATGATAGATACTCAATGAAAACATGCAAGGTGGATCGAAGAGTTGGAAGAATTAAATTACATCATTTCTTAAATCAAGGGAACCAAAACGTTGTTGCTGCTTCACTCTCAATAATCTCTTCCCAAATAAACATAAATTTCGAAATCGATTTCTCTTCAATACAAAAAAGTGTGAAACTATCTTAAGAGTGATTCTCATCCTCCAAGAGGAAAAATATACCTAACACCGACGAACGAATTTGAAGGATACTTAGGGGATCTTCTCATCTGGAGGTAACTTACAGAAGTTTTTTTCATAACGGTAGGCTGGGAAATGAACTAGTTGTCCCTGAACACTGCATCAAAAAATTATAGAGTAAGTCCATTACATATACCTACATGACCTTGGAATCGAAAAGACCGGATTTTTAGAGAGTTTTTTCAAATTAGATATAGGCTCTACTGTCAAAGTTTCATTTCTCAATGTCTTTAATCTAACTTTAATAAATCCAAACGCGGAGAACAACAACCAAAAAATATATATCACGCTTTGAGAAATTTACGATCGGTTTCCCTTGATCACATCACACAACAGATGCTGGGAACAAATAAAAATGTTTTGTGTTTATCATTTTTCATAGTGGATAGAAGTAGTCACAAACAATATATATCGGCAAAAACTGCAGCCAGAGTCCTATTTTCAAACATCTCAGCTCGGTTAGATACATTATTGCAAATTCTAACAGATCAAATAAAAAAATTATTTTTTCAACTTTTCCAATATCTATGCGATTTTATGGGTTTCAATAAATTGCGATCCACTCCCCCCCACAGATAAACGGTTTGGTCAAAAGAACAAGCAAGACGATTGAAGGGATAATTTGAATAGGGGTTAAGAACAGATCAGTCTCAATGGTAAGAGAGCCTTGCCAAAATATTATTTGGGATCAGAATCGCCGTAAAGTAATCGACTGGATACTTACCAGCTTCTCTCATCTAAAGAATTGAACAACTCTTACCAGTTGATATTTTTTAAAAATCTAATAAGTATCTCAAAGCTATAAAACTTCACTGTATTTGTTCAGAAACAGGAAAATTCCCTACAATCTTATTTCGAAATTGTTGCATAAAAAAATCAGTTGACAAAATATGGAGACTATACAACAACAAAATATTAGTGACTAAATATACTAAAGGAGATTTTGTTCCTATCAAGTCGAAAGGCACCTCAAATCTGTCATAAAATTTCGAAGGGCTATTCAAAATCATTAAATCTTTTCACCTAGCTTTCAAAATCATGATATTTACAACTCCAATCACATTAAACATGTTAACTACCATCTTTTGCAGAAATTCTCTTTTCAAAACTCGAACTACGAGTCTTCATGACTTTTTAAGCCTAACCATCCATAAAACCACCTGGTTATTATAATGAATCGAGGATTCCAAGTTGGGAGAGATATGTGAGACATAAATTGTACACTGTCAAAGGTAGATTACCATAATCCTTCAACATCATTTAATCTGAATGTTTCCTAAGTTTTTTTATTGAGCTTATTTACGAAAATAAAATTTTATGAATAACTCTAAAAATTTCCAAATTCGTGTTTCTCCTAGTTTTGATATTTAATTAGAGTATGAAAATGTTCAACTTAATTTAACTATAAAATTTAATTTTTCACATACATGAACGTCAAAGTATGAAAAGATTTTTATTTTTGCTCAATACAAGAATAAGCATTAAAATTAAATGTGTTTACGCATAAACTGACATCGTTAAAAAATAAGATTAAATTATTATTTCATTCAATCATGATAATTTTCTTTGTTTTTCTCTCTTCCTTAATTATCATAATATGTATTTAACGCTAAAATAGCTCAGATAAGAGATAAAATTGTTAAAATCCTCACCTTATTCATCGTTTTAATAAAAATAATTGTTGCCATTTTTTATCGTGTTATCACAGTGGTTAAATAAAATGTAGAATTTCATTTATTATTAAAAGGGAATAAAAGTATTTTAAACGACAATGTTTGACTTTGATTCATTAGTGGAAAATTTAAAAAGTTCCGTTTAAACTAATCTGTGTCACGAAAAAGTATTTTCCTAAAATAACAAGTTTGAAAATTTTAAGTACAATCACATGATCTTAATTTATTTATAAAGTATTTTAAAAACAAATTATCTAAATTTAGATATGAAAAATAGTTTACCGTTTTTCCAATAATTGTTCGAATAATAATAGCAATCTAAAAAATCATATTCAGTATCATCGAAAAATTACGATTCGTAAGTTTATATAGAAGCTGAAAATTAATAAAAGTGCAACTGCTCTGTTAATTTTTATCAAAGATGTATAGTGAGCATATTTTTAAGTAAATAAATGAATTATTGCTTATCAATCTCACGTGTCTATTGTAATGTAAATATATTTAAATTGTGGCTTGTTAGATTTTAAGTTTTCTCAAATAAAATCTGTAATAGGCAATATTTTTAACACTGACGAATAATATTATATTTTGCGGTTCACGCGTCATATACTGATTTTATTTTTAGACTATTCAAAGTAAAAATTAAACCTAAAAACCAAATATATATTTATTAGGGTTTAATCAAAATATTGTAAAACTGTTTAAAAGTCAATCATAAGGTCTAATCATGACACAATTTTTTTTATTTATCATGACTTATCTTAACAATATTCCATTGAATTATCTGAACATATTAAGGCTTTTTTGACAAAAGATAAACTATTTTTGCTGAGTTAAAACAAATTAAGTAACCAATATCATTGTATATTTGATGTTATTGACATATATTATCTTAAACATTTATCTTCCACATATTAAATCATCAATTAAAACGAAAATTCTTTATCATTCGATTTGAAGTTTTGAAAGTAAATATCTAACCATACAAATTAACTTTTATTTGTGAATAAATAGATGAAAGGGATGTGTCTTTTCAAAGCATTTTATATATTATGTAGGTTTAAATCAATCTAAATCTTGAGGAAAGGTAAGTAGGATATGACTTTTAAAATGTTAATTTAGCAATTAAGGAACTGATTCGTAAGCATACAAATGAAAAGCCCGAAAACACTATCGATATAATATAAATTCCATTTCACGGGCAAATATAAAAAATTAGAACAAAATTTTACGAAAATTACCGAATTCCGCATCTTACAAAATTTTCATCTATTATTAGTTTATTTGCAATTTGATAGTTTTAATTTGATAAAATTTCCAGAAATGGGAAAACTAAAATTTTGTAAAGATAATAAAGAAAATTTAGCAAAAAATAATAGTATTTATACATCAGAATTAATTCCATTATAAAAAAATTATATTTTATAATAACCTTGGAATCATCAGAATTCAATTTATTCTGTTTTCGTGAGAGTAATTCACACAAATAATTATGTGATCTCCCATTTTTAGTTATTCTATCTTTATTATTCCTTTTAAAATGTTTATATCATTTCATTTGTCGATTATTTTAAAATTTTTGAAATTTATATACCCATGTTGAGAATTAAAATACGTAATTAACTAAAGTATCTCTCCTAAAAACGATTCCCATGATAAACTCGAACAAAAAATGTAACTTAAAATTTTTTATTAAATTTAATTTTGACACATGTATATTTGATTTCATCTTTGTCACAATTTAAAAATATTTAAATTTAAATAGTAATTCAAAATTTGATATTTTCTCGATTAAGCTGGTTATGGACTATCAAACAAGTATCTGTTTAAGTTGTGATTTATCATTGTTCTCATAAACACAAACTTCAATTTTTAATGACTCAATGAAAAGATGCAGAAAAGCCAATGCATCCATAATTGTATTTACTGTCAGTAAATGACTCCATTTGTGACTCGAAATTATTGATACATTAAAAATAGGATTATCTTTTCTTATGTGTTTTTGATTCTCTTTCGATGGTTCTTCGAGTTTATGGGTTCTTAAAATTGTTTTTTAATATCAAACAAGAAACAAAAGTAATTAAAGAATATATTTTTTAACTACTTTAAGCTACATTCTTTGATAAACTATTGAATCTGTAACAAAAATAAATATTAAAAAGAAAATATTTTATGACTTGAACATTTGAAAAATGGCGTGACAAAAATGAAATTTGAAATAATAATACCTTTAATAAAGTATTCTGAACTTTGTGAAAAATTTTAATGACATCAAAAAGATCTTGATTTTGTGCTCAAATTTTTATATGGTACAATTATCGAAAATTCTTTAATGAGGTAATCAAGAGGAACATTGAAAGCTCTTCAGGTTTAAAAAAATTTGAAATTTTATATTTAAAAACATTTGGATCCAGCTGTGGTTACATGGTTTAATAATGACAGATAATGTATCAAAGATGAGTTAAAAGAGAATAAGAAATAACAAATTTATCCTGTTTTAATTTAGAATTTATTTAAAATGTCATGACTCGTCTAACTGATTGATAAGTTTCTTTAAACCAAACAGCAATTGAGAATTCTAGTTTTAAGAATTACTCATTAGTTTTAGCCACTCGCTGATTATGCATTAAATACATGCAGAGAAAATTATGAATTCTATCTTATTTATTATTCAGTGAGAGAGGCACATAGTAAAAGTATAAGCCAACGAAAACTGAAATATTTTAGGGTGAAAAGTTCACCTCTATTCATAAATAGTGTTATGAACGTGTATAATCAGCTTTGTATGAATGGGCATTTTACAAATAAAATGAAAGCTTCTTGTTTTCTATAACGCACAGTGTCTATAATATTAACTAATAGAAATTAAAAATCTTTCTGACATTTATTGTAACCAGAAATGATTTAAAGTTGACATGGATAAGTTTATAAATTATTAAAAACACAAATCGTGTTCAAAATGGCAATGAATGAACAAATATCAACTGTCAATGACATCAGTTTTGTTGGAAGATAATGCTTCTTATCTAGCAAAGGAGATTTATCCAAATGTTTGCAAATTTTGGAACATTTATTTTAACATATATGGCGTATATTATAAAACTGATGGATCAAAAGTTTTTAAAATCAATGCCTGAAAATAGTGCAGATGTTGATTAAAATATGATCGTGTTGGAAGAAAAGCACAACATTTATTGAAAATTACCTCGAAACAAAGATTCTTGTCTTTTATCTTTCAAGAAGACAGATTTTGAATCTTTGGAAATATTAAATGAACATGAAATAATAAATCATACGAATTCTCTGAAATTCTCCGATCACTCCAAGAAATAAAATTTTTTGTAAACATGAAAATAAAAAATTTCTTTGAGTAGATAATTCAAAGTAAAAATGATCTTTTTATTTTTAAATAATCAAGTTTACAGAAATCCTTTATGTTTTACTAACAAAGAGGAGGAAAATGACAGCAAATATAATACTTCATGACAATTTTTATAAAAAGCCCATAAATTTATTTAAAAATTGAGACTATTAATAAATTAATGATTTGTGTTTTATTATGACTTGATGGAAATAGAAATTGATATTTGAATTTTTCCCACAATTCTCAAATATGAACAAGTAAAAGTAATTTTAATTGATGTTTAATCTAGTTAAAACAATATTTTGATATTTTGAAAACATAAAGTTATAAAACTACATATTATATCATCACTATGACCGTTATAATGTGTTTCAGGTTGATCAACTTGTGTTGTAAATATTTATGTCATAAATATCATATTATTTTCAAAAATATATCAGATGGCTCTGTGTTTCGTTGATCTGACTCAATACTAATTCGTAAGGAAAGAAATATTGAATGCAATTTGAACGAATTAACTCGCAATAAATTCATTATTTCAATAAACGTTTTGAATTATCCTCAAATATATATCATTTTTACATTTACGCGAGAAAAATGTCTGAATATGGAATAATTAAATAAAACATGAAATTTGGCACAAAAATCAAGAATAGTAAGCATTGATATAAATCAGAAGATAATATTTTCAAAAATTTTCTTAAAAAATGAGAAGATATATCATCAACTAGTTTTACGAATATCTGTTCTTTAAATGTGCCCTGGATCATGATTAATTTTGTGTTCTATTTTAATGTAAATTTTATGGTAAACTACAAGGATCTTACGGTAATCTTCGTCAGATATAGTTTGATTCCATTAAATTGAAATAAATCTCACCTATGAATTAACCACATGATTTTTCCCTTTGATGATAATCGTTCAACATTGTTAAAATAATAAAAAAAATTTCTACTCTATTTGGAGCTTTCTGATAAATTTTTTTAAAATCTCCCCTTCATTCTTTAGCCTATCTTTGAATTGTAGAGATTCCGTTTCCATTTTTAATTTATCGTCTGTTTTATTCTCAGTTGTTCAGGCAGCTTCGCGTCTTTTAAGTCGAAATAAAAATGAAAAAATTTATCTTATATTATGGTTACATTAACATCACTGAAAAAATTTTCTTCTCTTATATTATCTTATAATTTCCATGCACTAAATTGAAATGATACAATTTAGAATCAAACGACTTATATGAACTTAAGTCAGTTATTTATCAAAATTCGATTATCAACCAAAAGAACGTAACTTACATTTAAGTGAAATATTTTAAAATTTAGTTTCAATTAAATTGAGAAATTGTATTTTTATAATTTATCAAAATTAGGTTTTATTTGATTTTCTACTGTTTATTGGGAATAAGTCCTGATAATTTTACATAATCTGGTCTTAAAAATCTATTCGAATTTGTCGAAAATAATAAGATCTATTGTCGTTAATGTTTTGGTTCGTATCTAAAATGGTTCACATCAATAATATATACTGACAGAATTCCACGTAAGAAATCCATAAAAATTAAGAATTTTTTATGTTATCGAACAAAGATTCAATGATTAACATATTTTCTTTTTAACATTTTACTCATATTTAAAAGTTATTTTTCCAAAATAACCGCGAAATTACGAATTATAGAGAAAACGATTTTTATGTTGTCTTAAAAGTAAGAATGTCACACCTGATTTTTTTCACGTTAGCATGTCGCAAACAAACAATTTGATTTATTAAGATTTAAATAAGTTTATGAATAATTTTGTCAACTTTTTAATCTTCTAAAAGTTACGGAGCGGTTAAGTAACCTTATAACTTTGTTTCTTCTCTTCCTTCGATCTAATTGTAAATATTAATGCTTTTATGAATACATTTTAAATTTTATATCATGCTCAAACACAGGGTTAAAGTAAATGGTATGCAAATCTTCATTCTTGTGAATATTAATCATGAATTAAAACACGAATTTTCTTATGATCAACAAGTGGCGAAATGAATTAATTCCGCAAGATTAATACGATTTGTTGCTGGGAGTATTTTTATAAAATAATGATAAAACAACATAATTAATATTTTTCTATTATAAAAGAAACAGGATCTTTCATACTTTTAGTTTGAGTTTCTAAGAAACATTAAAAACTATTACTTCGAACTCCTTGTGAAGGCTTTCTATTTTCTAATAGTGATAATTTGTATGTTAAATACAAAAATTTATAAAAATAATTTGAATGGAAGATTTTCGATCGAAAGTTCATCCAG